>QNGE01007638.1:5048-17819 GCA_008508345.1 Paragonimus westermani | reverse complement strand
CGATCAAATGTGAGTGATGGTCAACTTGGAAATAAAACCAAATCCACGACTACTTATCAGTAATATGAATTTCCGCCTGTTGCTAACTTTCGACCGATTTACTTTTAGGAAATGAACATGTGCAGGAAGTAACTCGAGTGAGTATATTTTGACTATTCCGATCGATAGAACCCATGGAAAAATGTCTCCCATTTCAACGCGTTCATTCTATCTTTTCGACCAGATTTGTCCGTGGATCATCTATGGTGCGATCTGTTCAAATTTTATCCACCACACGGAAAATACAATTGTTCTAATTCTAAGAGGGGCTTTTAAACTTAATGGTGACTGAGAATTCAACAATGGAACGCTGTTCGACACTATTGTACTTCAATAGCCAAATTGAACAAATACCTTTACAAGCATGGACAAGTTGAGGCTATGCATGCTGAATGTCATGGGTGATTCCTATACTCGTCAAGAGTAGGACCGAAGTGAATTGATGACCGTGTGCTCAGGTCTACGAGTGGCTTCCGAATATGGGAAACACTGTGGTTCGTCTTTCTTCGACACATTTATTGAACATCATTTAACACGATTCGCACGAATGCGTTCAGCGAAATGCAAATACTGGACTGTACAAATATGGTCGCAACCAGTCATTGCACAAATCATGATATCTGAATTTGCCGAAACATTCACATTCGAAACTGGGGCCAATCGTGGTTGGTAGACCGATCACCACACCTGCTGGTTAGCGATAACCACAGAGAACAAGAATCCACCGGATTCATCGTTGCACACTTGCCAATCGCAGGCAAGCCGTGTGTCAATGTTTGCTGAGCTGATGATTACCCAATATTACTCAAATTTGGATCAACGTGGGCCTCAGTTGATCAACTTCAGGTAGCCAGCCTCATTCGCGCAAAAACAACTGTCTTCTAGTCTTCGTTCATCATTGGTTTATTTGTATGCACCATTCATGTGTCATATCAGCCTTATTTTCCACCCGAGTCTATAATGGCTCGCATTATTCGAGGGAAATTTCCGCGTATTGTCGATATAATTATGATCTCGATAAGTACACCCAATTGAATCCCAATACACAAAATCGCCCAGTCCTTCATGTTGGATATATGGGGAGTGGCTTCCCCTTACTTCAGCCTCATTCATATTTGATAACCTCATTCTCATCTAGGTGACAGTTCAAGTCAGCTCCTCCGGAACCGAAACACAAGACTCACGTGCCACTCTTGTGTGAAGCCTTCACTTGTGATTAGCTGCGCGATGCCTCCAATGTCACCGCATTTTTACGTTCTTCTGACAGAGCCGTGTTGAACAGTGAGTCAATAACCAGACTGATACAACACAAAATTCCTCAATGTTTGGACGATGTCGAACTTAGAAGACATTGAAAATCCAATATTTCGGTGAAGCACCAATTTCGTAAAACCTAGGCCTCGACGACATTCGTACCAACGGCAGGAAGAGAATGCGCGGACTTAGTGGGGGGTATACTGGCTGAGCTACCAGACCGTGTCGAGATCTCCGAGCATTTTGTCTCCGCTGTTGGGTGGGATGTTGCCGAAACTTACGTGTGTTCAGTATTAGATCCCGTACAAACTTGCAAGCCTAACACACTAGACATCAGTAAAATGCAACAGTATTTTATTACTCATGCGCCCAATTACTCACGCTGAAGTTTTTCACCAGTGTGCTCGTTGACACCATGTTGCTGGAACAGAAGGAGCCGAATGTGGATCACCACAGTTAGACAGATGCTCAGTGTCTGACGCCACCCACTCAACATTCTAACTGACAAGTTGCTTCTGAGTTCGTTCGCGTCCGAACTACCACCCACATTGTCGGAAGGAGACGGGTCGTGTTCATGAAGTCTGATACATTTGAGATTGCTTCTCTGGAAACCATCACTCCTGTCTGACCATTTTTAGGGAATGCAGTGTGAATGACTGTAGTGAAATTTATTTGCACGTGTGACTTCTGTTGCACGGACTGATTCATGTAAGAACACGGTGTCCCGTATCACTCACTCAAAACACATAGGCGTCGTTAAGGAGGTTTCCCGAATTTTTACATGTATTCAAATGAACACCGTGTTGACCGCGTTAGCTGGGAAATTGGAAGAAGTGGACGGCAGTTTAGTCGCCATTTTAACAATTTGGCATTAGTACACTCGATATTTCCATGGGAAAATCCATCAAGTGGACTTGCCATTTTGTGCTACCGTTTTCTCTCCTGGTTGCCCGCATTAGACGTATTGCTGATACCTATGCATAAGAACATCGCCCAACTGATAAATGAAACAAAGTGATACCGAGTAACCGAGAACTTTACTGCACATCGGGTTGAGGTATGGCATAAATACGACACAGAACTGTTGTGATTTGGTAAGGAGACTGGCATTATTTTCACAACCGAACAAAGTTACAAATCCCAAAATGACGTGACCACTAATTACCTGTATGCAGAATAATTTCGGGAATTTCCGTGAAACGTTCGGAGATTGATGATAAACAGGTGTCCATATAATTATGAAGTGTTACGTGTGCCCACCGTTGCCGTGGGTCTCAACATCTGGATGGTGGTGTCAGTTTGCCCCCCGACTGCTACGATGTCGAAGACGAGGAATGCCTGAGCGGATAAGCCAAGTCGAACTTATACCAGGAATGTAAGACAAGAGCAAGCTTGATACAGAAATACATTCGGACAATAATTGGAAAGGCCGGCCAACACATCGGTGAGTGTTTGGATGATTAGGAATATGGAGGATAGAATTCTGAGTGGTATATTAACCGAAGGATTCAGCATTCGGTCTGGACGAGATATGCTTATATATTAGAGTGAGTAGATAGCAGAAAATAATGCGTGAATGTGTATACTAATGTCGAAAGTGGTTATACTAGCATAACGAGAAACACTTTGAGTGGAAAGCGACTTACGAGCAGGTTTACAAACGCATATAACAGTGCAACGGAAACACGCGAAAAATCGTCTACATAATCCGGGTGGTAAGATAGATGGGGCGTCACATTTCTCTCGGATGAACAAACGCGGTGCGTTGCGGTAATCACCGGAATATAAGTAATGGAGTCGGATATAGTTCAATTGTTTGCGGTCCATTTAGATTATATGAAACTCAAGATTTTAATGCAAGATTTCAATGCCGTGGATTGGGACGGATAACACAAACCGATGAGTGCTGTGAGTAGAGTCAATGTTAAACATGCAATTGAAATGTACATTCGTGATCAATTAATATGAAGTGACCACCATACTCACAGCCGCCATTTCGATCCATGCTGTCGCCTCACTAGTGAATAGTGGTAATTCAAGGTAATTCAAGGTTTTAATGGTATAGGAAGCAATCAGCCTTACAATTACCACAGAATGGAAGTATGTAATGTGCGTACAATGAAAAACAAAATTGCGTCTGTGAGTTTTTTTTTACAGAAGTTAAGCACAGTGTGGGGGTTCGATGTTTGGTTGTGTAGATAAAAATGAGTCTAGATTAGTTTTGAAAATATTTAAGTTGGGTGAGTGAGCGACATTCTGGGGTAGAGAAGTCCAGGCGAAACACAAGCGGACTGCAAAGAAATACCTCCGGCTGTTCTCTCGCGAGTGCGGTACTGCTAGCAAATAATCGTGAGTCCTGCTAATTCGCGGTTCTCGCCGGACAAACATTTTTTGGAGCGGGTGTTTTGGTGTGTGTAATATGTTGTATGTAAGGATCAAATCGCCTCTGATACGGCGATAGCAGAAGTCAAACAACTTAAGACTTTCAATCCTCTCCTTATATGGTTTACTCTGGAATATTCGCTGTAGCAGAACTATATACTTTTGAAGCCATGGTGACCAGACTTGGACAGCATATTCCATCGTTAACCGGTTTTTACTCTAAAAGTCCTGTTACCAAGAAAGGAAGAAGTGGCGACCTACACTGATAGATTTCCTATCCAAGTACGAGCAACGAATAGTGCCTGTCTACTTTCAGATAGGTTTGTGAAACATTTTGAGAAATTTCACTGAAATTTTGAGAGGATACAACGGGTTTTCACGACTATAGCAAACAACATGTAGATACTCAATCTAATTTCGAGTAGATGCGGGGTGGTTTTCTGGAAATGTCGTTTTACAAGGCGAAGTAGGTTTCACGACAACAAACCACCCCAACCTGGACAATGTTTATAAACAAGCTGTGCACGTCGACCTCAATCACGCAACAAGCTGCTCACACCACAGGTAGTGTTTGAATAAGACATGTTGATAGGAAGCGGAATGACACGACTCAGTGATGAGGCAACAAGACTGAGAGATGCCAAGTGACGACTATGGTGTTCACAGCGTGGCTATAATAGTTCACTTCAGAGTGCACGAATGGCGCGATAAGCCCAAAAACACAACATGACTTGCTTCAGATTCTACGGAAATGTCTGCCAGGTTTTCCTCGGACTTCCGGTGATCTGCAAATCTGTTTCGTTCATGAGCGCAGCTTTCTATTATCCGCCGTTCGGTGAAGAAACTGTTGTGGTGGCCTTGTGTTCTGCACTCCGGACTTCGATATCCGGATAGAATTTTGGGATAGTTGGTACTTTCCCGTATTTCGAAATCATTGTAAGTTAACGACTGCGCGATGACAACAACCAATCGGGCATCTAGACACACATCTGCCCGATCCGACCACATTTTGCCGGTTCGTGCCTGCCTCTCGGTTGCATATGCCTGCCAGCTGTCCTGGTTTCGGGCAACCGACGGTTTATTGCGGTCAAGCTTTGCAGTTTATCCCGTGAACGTGAGCAAATTAGGTTTTGCTCGTCTACCTGATCATACTGTTCCTGTTAGTGATGCCACGTTTCCAGCGGCTTGATTTCGCTCTAATACTCAATGTGGTTGGTTGTACGTACGTCGCTCAACGTCCGTCCAGAGAACATACAACAATCATGATGATACAAAATGTTGTGTGATCAGTCCAAAAGTCGTGTTTACCCCGGATGATCTCACGGAATGTATTCGAGAATTTGAAACAATCCAAATATCAGGATATGTTGAGTTCTTTCAGCGCAACGCTTAGAACATTTTCCCAAATAACTCGGACGAACAAGATTAATTACCAGTGGCTAAAATGTTTCTACCAGTTATACGATTGGCTGCGAAGATGTGGGATCAACATCTTAGTTCAATCGCCTCTTTCACCCAAATATGAACTTCCCCAAATTATACATTATATGTGTTCCCCGTATTAGGGCACTAAGAAATCTATCTATTTCAAATGATTTCCCAGTGCGTACTGAGCATTCACGTGTAGTGACTGCAATGTTTTTTAGTTCGAAAGTTGTAAATCAGGATAATATACCATTTAACAGCTGAAATGTGAAAATTGCAAAATCCTTGAAGCTTCATTCGCTGTGTTGGGTTATTGTGCCTGCACTATCAGGATTCACGCATGCCTACCTGACTGATATGCCACGAAACCCACTTGTCAGTTGGAAGGTCGAACCGAGCTATGGGCTGAACACAGTAGCACGGAGTTGAACTTATTTCGAGGAGGTTCCGTTATTGCACATGCGACTCGAATAACACACTCCTCAGCCAAACCAGGTTGACTCACAGTGCCTACACACAAATATAACATGGTTGCTCTCCTCGGCCTGGTACTGTATGACTTGTAGGTTCACAGTAGCAGATACAACTAGTGATCAACGCGGTGTTTCGAATAATTGAAACTCACCGTGGAAACCATATAAGCGAGTTTTTCCAAACAACAAGACGGTTTTCGGTAATCACTTGTCTTTGTCTGGGAAATTATATATCAGACTGAGTAACAACGTGGGAGGTTATTGATCAAAAATGAAACTAGTGTGAGATGATCATGTAAAGAACAAACATGGATTCGTTCCGGTGATACTCATTAATTTTTCAATATTGTAATGTTTTATCAGCTGCGCCAGGAACCCACACCGTGAGCTCGCAAACGTCACATCTGGGCTCACCTGCCTACTGACCTCACTGCAGCTTACGGAAATCGCCAAACAATTCACAGAGCCAACAGTCCAATGGGGATCTTGCAAGCATTTCAAGACGGAACATGCCAACACCGCTGCAGAGCATTATAGTTCCAGTGGTAGTGAGTGGCTTGATAGAATTGTGAATTGGGAGGAGAATCGAGTAGGAGGAATCTGTGTCCCAGTTGGATCTGAACTAGCTGATCAAACAACATTTTCGAGCGTTTCATCAACCGACCGGCCTTATGTTTCAGACAGTCTGTCCGTTCTAGAGTAGAGTGTGGATAAACGTGGAATGTTTGGTCACTCGCATCTGCGACACTCTTCTCTTGAATTAGACGGAAAGACCTCATTAACAGCGATGGTGACGAACAAGGATTCACAGCTTCCCATCCCTGACTACTCCCCTGACAAACCCGATAAGCACCACAGTCAGTGATCTCCGCTTACTGACTGAATACCAACTGCGTATGAACATCCTGACTTCGACCACATTCGAATGGTTGTCGGAAACCGTATACTTATATGCCAAACGTTACTTACCAATTGAGCTACGGAGCAATACCGGAAGCGCAAAATCTTCATATTTGCATTCAATCAACCACAGGCGTTGCTTCAGCTGATGACACATGCAGTCCGTTTGTGTCACAGACTAGAATCAACGGTGCATTTTAATTTGTTAACGCAAAGGAAACGTTTTCTGCTTGATATAATAAGGAAGATATTTCATGATGAATGCGTTGTGACTAAAGTTAGAACATGAGTGGAAATCCGCAAAGGAGTTTTGTCTGTGGACAACGCACTCGAGTTTTATCCTTACTAGAGCAGACGATCAGTGTGGTATATCCCTGTCATCGCTGACAGAACAACTCCGATCACACTTCTGTGAGGCACCCCTGTTGACTGCTATAATAATTACCCGCCACCACGCAAAAACAAACCAAATCTTAGTAACATTCATTTGAGAGAACTGTCGAGTTTTTGCGAGCGTCTCCTCAGTTGACATGGGAAATCGTATGTTAACCCCAATCGACGACCCCATTGTTTGGTGTATAGAACAGATAAACAGTAGAGTTACCGTAACTAAGATATCCTCCGCAGATTTTCGCAGATTCCGTATTCCCACATACACTCGTGTCAGGTCCTGTTGAAAATATTTGATATACTCCATTTTTGTTCTCATCGTAGCTATCCAGCAGGGCATAGCTATCGTTGTGCAACCGTGCTCGTCGCCGCTCCACTGTCCCCATATTAGGCACGAATGAACTATTGTGTCTTCAACTTCAATCACTTCCGCTTGTGAGTGATGTTTGGATTGTGAGACTGTTTTGTGACTAGGCACTAACACTTCTGCTAACTCCAATCGACGACCTCAGTGTTTCGCGCACAGTTGATTTCAACAATAGAATGGCGGCCGAACAATCGTTTCATTTTTTCTAGAGTTCTGGGTGGTTGAGGCACAAGTACTGGTCACAGTGATAGGCTATAAGAAGCCAGCAATGTGTCACGTGATACCTCCCCTATCTGTTAAACAAGCCGCGTACAGATAGACGTTAAATTTATCCTGTACAATTGAATGCACGTTGAGCAAATGTACCGGGAGTTGCAGATTCGAGTTTGCATGTACCGGCGACGTGCTAAATCTTCACGAAACCCTTCGTACAACCAGACATTACTTCATGGACGCCCGTAGAATTGCAGCAGTGTCGCGGTTTCAGAGCAATGCATATAAAACATTTATAACCGTGCATTGCATATTTTGGAAAAGTTGTTAGTATTTATAAACTACACAATTTTTTACGGGATGTGTAACCGTGCAATTGCTTTCTCTCTATGGTAGGAGGATGGTACGTGCTGGACATCATGCATAATCCTGATGGCAGTGTGCATGATTTCCAGACTTTGTCCATACAGTATTGTGCACAAAAGTTCTCACGGTATTGGCCGCATATTCTCTAAGGAAATTTTCTGAAACCATGGTGAATCGTCTTAACTGACGGACTACAAGCAATAATCAACTCTGGTTAGCCATTCTTCCAAGTCCTCCGTATTTATCAAGTGATAAACACTAATCATTAATCACACTCACCCGACGATCATAATAACAGTCATTATCAGCAGTGACAACAGGATTTTCCACTCTTTGGGAAGCTACTGGTTAAATGATGTTTGAAGCTGTCTAGCGGGTATTCATATTTTCAAAATAGTCATGTTGTTTGCGTGTAAATCACGTAGTCAGCTGTTTCTTCTCTATTGTCACCAGACTGCTCACTTGTCTGTTACGAAATTGTTCCAGCAAATCCACGACATTTTGAACCTCGATAGGTCGTGGCGCGTTGGCTAGTTGATAAGCAAACATCGGTCATGATGAGTTTCATCTACTCGTAACACATTCCAAAACCGTGGACGGGTTTCACTGAAGTCGGTGTGCTCAACAAGTTTGTGGACTACTCATTCTGCATGCAGTTTAAGAATGCGTGGTCAGCTTTCCTCGGTCATCAGTATCCTTCATAGCATAGATCTACGCTATCGTGTCAATCTTATTGTACTGCTTAACAATGGGTAGCATACTACGGTGTGCATTTCGGAGTTTCAATGACTAGGCGCACAAGTCATTTTGACATCAAACACATGACTGCAAGCATGTGAATTGTTTTGGTCTAACCAGCTGTTCCGCCGAAAACCACGACGGTTTGCATGCAAACAGACGTGCCACCTCCGGAAAGAAAACTGCGACATTACGATCGATTAATTCCAGTTTCCGGCTGGTTGCCGCAGGCGTTCTCTTTGTGGTCACAGAGGTCTCCATTGTTTCACCTTTGATCACCTCATCAATCTGTAATATCGTTCATGAGCTATTCTTGATAATACAGAAAACGTGTGCTCCCTGTGCTGACGATACCACTATAGATGAAGCTGGAATTTTAACCAGCAGACGCGAAATGATATCCCATTACGTTGCAACGTTCTGCCAACTGAGCTACTAAGCCACACGTTGAGATTACGGAAGTCACATCTAGTCTCACCTACCCACCCGTCCCGTTGTTACGTATGGAAATCATAAAACAGTTCACAGTCAACAGCCCCGGCGGGGATCTCGCAAACATTTCACGACGGAACATGCCAACACCGCTGCTGAGCATTATAATTCCATTGGTAGTGAGTGGTTTGGCAGATTTGTGTATTGAGAAAGGAAGCGAGTTAGAGGAAACTGGGTCCCAGATGGATCTGAGCCAGCTAATCGCACAACACGTTCGTACGTGACAAACACCTCATCAACCGATTAGCCTTAGTTCCCCAATGGTTGGTCCATTCCGAGGAGGGTCTGGATATGCAGGGACTGCGTGGTCACCTTTATCTCCGACTATTTCCTCCTGAATCAGACGAAGATCTTGCTAACAAGGTGGCCAAACAATGGCGACGAACAGGCAGTGTGCTCGAGCTTCGATTTTGGACAAACTACACCATACAATTGACGATCGTGTCCCTTGGATGATGAACGGAATACATCCCTCCAACCTCTGATTGCCTCCTCCAGACTGCATGTTCCACATGCGTTTCATTCGAACCACCTGGCTTTGATGTGTTCTATGGAGAACCAACTCTCAGTCCCATTAGTGTGGCTGGAGTTATCAATCAAGGAGGCTTGTTCCTCTCGCATACTCGTCCGGAAACATATGAAATGCGTTACGCTAGACACAGAGGTGACCAGATACCTGTTAATACGGATGATTACTCTGTTTCAGGTAAGTAGTGTACGATGACGTGCGAGTTTATGCACGCAGTTGGCTTATGAAACCAAAGGTTATGATTATTTGTAAGTGTGAGCTACAGGCGTGTTACGTTCGAAGTAAGGAAACCTTTATTGGCAGGAGAAAAATTGTAGAACAATTGAATACGTTGATGCAGCTCAAACGATACTGGACGTCATGGGCTGCTGAGTGAACTCAATCTCACATGCCTACTTGAGCATCACACACTGTGGGATGATTCACAATCTGTCATCCTTACCTACTCTATAAACGGGTCCAGAAAGCACCACCGTGGGCGATATCCACCTAGTGAGTGAAAAACAACCAGCATGAGAAGAATTGAGGGCCAACTGTTCATTTTCAAGTAGACATTTTTATGAAGAAATCAAGTACCTTCCCGAACCTGCTGAAATTCCGTTGCTCTAGAACATAGCTGGTTTCAAAGGCTGTGTAACGGTGATTTTTCTGTTGAAACCGCACAAAGATTCCATGGGTTGACTATAACGATGGATCGTTTTCACTGTTGGTATTAAAGAGGGGCGAAATTTTGTTTGAAATCTTGATCGTGCAGTGTTTTCGTTTTGTCAACATGCTGTTGAGAATAGGTCATTCCATTGCGGTTTTGCTCTGCCAACACGTGTTGTTTATCCGCAGCAAATGTGCATAAATTTCGTGTTATAAATGCACATATGTGTGTCTCGAATGTTGAGCGCATCTACGAGTGTAATCAGTTTCACCAGCGTGACACATTCTGTCTGTTCGGTTACGTGATCAGCAACATTACATAGTCTAATGTTTGAACACTGGGAACTCCAAAATTCGCAGACAACTAAAATTTCGGCCATTGTACCAACAGTTCCGGTCGTGCCTAATGTGATGTCAATGGTGCAGTGGCTAACACGGTTGCGTTATGATTAGAATGGCCGGAATTCAAATCCCGGCCCTGGCAAGGATATGCACTAATGACGTGCTCTAATGAGAGCGAAACTCGAGTCTAGTGCTTCTTTTCGAAAGAGGCTGGCTGGAAAGTCTATCTGAATGCGAACGGTGCGATCGAATGTGAGTGATGGTCAACTTGAAAAAGTTCCATAAGTCTTCAGTTCATTTATCTCATGATTCACAATGCGCGATTAGTCAAAATAAATAGGTGCCTTTCGATAGACTGAGCAAATGTGTCAGCATGAAAGTGGGCGTTCTATCGTTTTGGAGGTTTCTTGTATGTGTGACAGCTGCACCAAAACTGGTAAGTCTTCTTCTATGTTTGACAAGCGTGGATGCAGCAAATACTCTTTGTTTGATAACTTTTAACCAAACGCTGTAATTCCCCGTATCATGCAAGGGCGAAATGGCTAGCAGGGATGTTAGAGCCGGTAAGGAGACATTTGCAATAGATTGAAAAAGTCGACATACGAAGCAATATTTCAGTGGTCAGTAGATGTCATGGACCCCTTCCAAGTAACCATTTCCGGGAAACAATACATCATCATCAGCCTCTATACCCGATCAGCGTGCGGACAATGTATGCAGAGCGGTGTTGGAGCACATCGTGGCGGATCACGGAATACTGCGATATATATTGACTGATCAAGGCCCCTACTCCGAAAGTGAGTGGTTTGGGAACCGTTTGGAACACCTGGGAATCAGGAAGATACACACAACTTCACACCAACCTCAGTCAAACAGATTGACAGAGAGGAACAAACGGAAAATCAAGGATTAGTTGACTGCTACAAGGGGAATCTGGGAGGAAACGCTACCACTGATTCTGTTGGTTCACCACTGTTCACCACAAGGGACAACGAAGAAGTCGCCACTGGAGCTGATGTATGAACGCGTGCCACGCTTGCCAGTCGATCAGGCGATCGGTTCATGGGGAGTCCGACGGATGAACACGCGTGAATTAGCAGAAGCTCGAAGATTGGCCAACCGAAACTTGACAAGTGCACAAAGAGTTCCCAAGGAGCAGTCAACTGCAAGGTTATCAGGTCGAAGGGCTCTGTTTGAACTTGGTTGTTAGATTGAATACCGAAACCGGCGAAGCGTTGGCGCAACAGGAAATGGATCTGAGAGGTTGCTAGCAAAGTGGATGGGACCGTATGTAGTAGTTGAACATCGTGGCCCAGTGTGTCTGATAATGAATAGGAAAATTCAACATCGAGTCCAGGAAAGTCAGCGTTGTAAATGGTATGACACCCGATCAGATGTGAATGCAAGCCAGACGTGTCAACAGCATCGAAGCGGGCACTCAGATCGTCGAGAAAACGAACGGCTTTTGTTACGGTTGGAACAATCTTCGCAGGAGTAGGAGTGTAGTGAGGACGGACGGTCGCACTACGCTACTTACACCGTGTTATTCAAGTCAGAGTCGACGGTGCTTTATCGAAGCCAGTTGCGGTCACAAGTGGAGTACCTCAAGGATCGGTTCTTGGGCCAACCCTCTTTTTAATCTACGCTAACGACATACCAAACCTTATTCGATGTAAAATTGTCTTATTTGCAGATGATATCAAGTTATGGGCGAATATACGCACCTCTGAAGACTGTGTACTTTTGCAGGAGGACCTCAACGCACTATATGATTGGTCATTGAGAAACAAATTACTCTTCAATTTTCAAAAATGCAAAATGCTCAACATAGGAAAATGTGTTGAATTCACCTACACACTGGGTCCGCATCGTCTTGCATGGACCACCGACGTAAAGGACTTGGGTGTTTGGATTAGTAGCAGCTTGAAAACCTCATTACAGTGTACTGCTGTCCACAAGCGGACTTCAAAAATCCTGGCACTGTTGATACGGATCTTCGGTAGATTCGCAAGACAGACGTATATCAGACCAACGATGGAATATGCTGTCCAAGTCTGGTCACCATGGCTTCAAAAGTATATAGTTCTGCTACAGCGAATATTCCAGAGTAAACCATATAAGGAGAGGATTGAAAGTCTTAAGTTGTTTGACTTCTGCTATCGCCGTATCAGAGGCGATTTGATCCTTACATACAACATATTACACACACCAAA
>QNGE01007637.1:0-21746 GCA_008508345.1 Paragonimus westermani | reverse complement strand
AAGCTATTGCAAATAACGTCTTGGTTCACGCTCAGCCCCACAGGAGCTGTTTTGCCTTTACAATGCCACATTCCTAACACGCGTTGTTTCATTGGAAAAATGTCCCAGTGTATTCTGCCTTTAAGAGACGTGCATTTCTTACGTTAGTAGTTACACACATGGCATACACACCACCTTGTGGTCTCGGTGAACACTCGGGTGAAAGCTTTTGCGACATGCTTGTCAGACAGTTAGACCACTGTATCAGATTACACCAATGCACATCCGAGCTGAAGATTGCCTAGAACATTCCAGCAACTTGTATTTCTCGCCGAGTTTTTAAAATTATGGGAGACGTTAGAACGATGGGGACTACATTTAGCCAGTTTGGTAGTGAAATGCGTATTTGACAATGATCGCGTACTCAAACTTCATAAGGAGTAATAACTGAAACTGCACAAAGCACTTCCGCCCATTGTGACTACCAGAAATCATGTTTTACGATATTTGTCAGGCTAAACTCCTTTGCTCGGTCAACACTTAACATTCGTGGCCACATAGTGTTTAACTGTGGTTTCGTTTTTTTATCAAAAGTCACGAACTACTATCGGGAATAAAGCTCGTCCTCTTCGCGAAGCGCACATTTACTTGTGTTGGCTTCTGTGCATGTATGTTGTAGAATGTCAGGCAAACTTGGTTGATCTGTTCAAAAATTGACCACTTTTCTGGATGTGCACCGATTTTGTCACTTTAGCTTGCAGCTACTAAAAAATATCATTCAACTCGTTACGAACTTAGTGCTGATGTGCAGTCGGTCAAAAAATCTGAAAATGTTTCAATTCCATTGCAACCAGATCGAAAATGGTCCAATTTGGTTGACGATTCGAACAGCATGCTTGCAAAACCACTAATTCAGGGTACTTGTTAATTAATTAAATTAACATTACAATGGCTTATGTATTAGTACAGCTGCGAATTCATTGCTCAGAGTGTGTTGAACAGGGGATCAAAAAGTGCAATATAATCAGTTCAGATTTACTGGATAGATAAAGTAAGCGTGAAACAACTCACGTGACTGTCGCATCGCGTATCATGCACGTGACTTGCTCAGCCGAAAAAAATCGGTAAGTTAATGGAAATTGGCGATTGTAGTGTGGGAATTTATATTGGGTCAAAATGAACACCACACAGACGTAATGTCAGCCAGAAAGGCAAACGTTCGACTGAAGTTCTTACCTTATTTGAATTCATCGGTAATCGATGTCCTTGTTCGAGCCGGATTTTACACTCTGACCCTCATGTTTGTGAAACTAGCATGTTGACCACAACCCCAGTAAGTTTGTAATAGGTATGAATGAATATCCATATCTGAACGTTCAGTCCCAACGTTGTATGGATTGTGTTCGGTTTGTTTAATTGTACCGAGAGAAGAATAAATAGAACTACTTTGTTTACACTAATGGAGACCACATGATCAGGAATTCTCGGTTAGCCGTTAAATATACCCGGAGATTTCCGCAAGAGTTAAAACGTGGCGAACAATCTCAGGCCAAATACAACACAATAAATGTGAAATTAATTTTCAATCCAGGATTCCTTCGAATCTAACAGTGTGAACACAGTGCCAGTTGCGGAGTACGGATATGGTCACTATGGCACTCTGTCAAGTGTTCCAACAGCAGCAGGCCATAGAAACTTCAGTGCATGAACAAAAGACTCCTGCGCTCACAAACTAGGGTTTGGTAGCCGGATTCCGGTCGCCACCGTAGCTAACAAGATAGGATATTTCACATCCCTGGTTTGAGCACGGTAGATCAGCTTGAATGCGATATCTACAATGACTCTGTGATCCGTGTCAACTAGGTGGGCCAAAATTGCGCTATGCTGGACACTGCGTCTTCGAGGTGAAGGCGCACAGCTAGCTGAGAGGAGAACGTCAGTCTTAGTTGTGCAACATGAAACCATGCAACCATGTCCGTAATCCACAAGTGACACTAGATTCAAACTGTGTTAGGTTCCACGAAATCCCGACTTGATAACCAATTCCCATTGAACTAACTTAGTAATGTTCAAATTGTTGTTTAAATTACTGTATAATGTTCAAGGATTAAGGTTAACTAAAACTGCCTGTAATTTCCAGTACGTTGGAAATTCAAATGATCCTTATCGAATGTTCCCTGTTGTGGGCATTCCGCAGGCTACTGATTGTAGTGAATTGTTCCTTTTACCTATGGTGTCTTAAAAGACACACATCCAAACCGACATTCCATGATTGGTGTTTTTCTTTCCCGGACTCACCAGCAAGAAATAGTTTGATTTGAGAGTCTCAATCGGTACCCGTTTTCTTTAAGAGCCAAAGATGTTAGTTGTCGGACCGTTTGATCTTGGAACACAGCCGATTATTTCTCTTTATTGAATACAAACCAGCACAAAGCAGGTTGCGGAACATCGGTTTAAGGATGATCCGCCTGAATTATGCGTTACATTTCGAGTCCCCGTGACCAACTGGTACTTCGCAATCGACCGAGTCTATTCATACAGGCGTGATGCGGCCAAGTTAGTCGATCACCATGTTGCCTTCTAGTTACTCTACAACAATACGGAGTTATACGAACTTTAGTGGAGCATCGCATAACCCGGAAAACATTCCACCGTTTGTGGTCACACATGAGTTACTAGTAAATGCTTAAAAGAAGTGCATACTTGCGTAGGCATTATAGCTGACTAAGATAGTTAAATGGTTTCATTCAGTCAATATATAACCATGTTTTTATTTAGTTTACATGAAATATCAGTAAATGGGTTGGCCTGTTCACCACACGTTTGCCGGATTAACCGTCTTTTCAACTTCTAGTTCATTGATCACTTCAAAAGTTTAGTTTTGCTATCTTCATTAGTGCCGCCTCAAAACTGGAAGTCCGCCGTTTTTCAGTAGACAGTCAAATTATTGCCGTTCACCTTGTGAATTTGTGCGTGATCCGCTGTAGGTCAGTACAGTGACCTTACCGTTCCACAGTACCAATCGTCCTATGTTTGGAGTATTTGATTGCTTCGATTCACTCGTTCGCGCATCTCTTTTTGCCAATCATATTGTCCCTACTTTCTTTCAGTGCCTCAAGGTTGTCCACCAGAAATATCCCATAGTATTACCAAGCACCCCAACTCTGCTCATAGGGCTCCAATTCTTTTCTATCGCACAAGCTGTGTTCAAGAAAAGCACGAAAAACGCAGAACTAAACGTACCGTTGGTCACCACTTGATTCCCTGAAATTATTCTGTTTTTTGTAGTTTTCAGGCTTATCTTATGATTTTATCTCAGCGATAATACTTGGGCTGAGCATGAACGGGCACTGTGCTTGGTATAACATTCCATAAGTTGTTTATCGTTTTTCCTCGTTTTAGCAATCCACTCCGAATTCAGTATCTAGCTGGGATCGGTACCTGCTGGCTGTTTTTTTAAGGTGATCTGAGCAGTTTCACCCCTCAAAGTACGATTCACGGAAAGATTCTGCTACGCTTGTTTCTACAGAGCGAAACCTCTTACCAACACTATCACGTATCAGGGGCAGTGTATTCCGCTGACCAAAAACGAGGTCATGTTCACTTTTCAAGATAAAAACATTTTTGGCCCGCTTTCGTTGAACTGTGAACAGCAGGCAGAATTTATCTGAACGTACTCTGCTGGATATTTGGTTGAATGAACAGAAACTAACATGAGATAGGTCAGTTGGTTCGCGGTTTTAATAAACCGATCTTGAATGTCACCGTTCAAAGGCTGATTGTGTAAAGCTCAACCTGTGAGCGGATTATAGGGTGGTGGCAGAATCAAGTATGTGTTGGATGAATTGGAAGAATGTACTATGGCAAGCCTAACCTGCAGTCAAAATCACAAAAATATCGATTACTAAAGGGTCATTTCACAAGCTAACTGCGCTATAACTAACAGTCTTGTGACTCTTCATCCCCACCACTTCTTCCTGGTGAATTCGACTTAGAAAATTAGACCCCACAGGCAACGACCTTAGGAGACATTTCCTGTTGGAGCAATTCAGCCTGGAACTGCTTCTTCGGAGAACAAATCCTCCAAAGTATAATCACTTTTGCAAATGTGGTTGTGTCCACTTGACTTATTATGCTACAGAAGTTACAGGGCTCTCTCTGATTATTGCCGGTGGGTAATCGTCTTGGTGTAAATTTCCACCGGGGTAAAGTGTGCCAAAATGAATATTCCCTAGACCAATTTCTTATGGGCTGGATCACTCGGAGTGAACTGACTGGTCACCGCTCATAGCAGCGACAGGATCACGGTATCTTCTAAAGAATAATTGGTAAGAGCCTCTCCAATGGAAAGGACTTTTACGCATATTTCTTCCAGACAGACATGATGGTGCACGGCTGATTACCGTTTGCGTGAATCCAAAGAAGAACGAGGTCTTTGAGTCACGAGTCCAGTCTCACCTTCTGGTTGACCAAATTTTCCTACTTAAATGTTATCACAGGACGCTTGCATTTGATTCAACTCGGGTCAGTCGATCTCAAACACAAACACAAAGCTACATCCTCCAAACAGAATACAATCCTGACTTCAAAACATAATGGGGACTCTTCCGAGCTACGTGCCAACGATAAACTAATAAACTTGCAACCGATCAAAGTCTCCGGCGATGAGCTCGTGAATAGAGCTGACTAGTGTCAAATGCCATAACCACATTCTGTCAAGATTTCCCAGCAGACAATGTTGGTAAAATTGCACAACACGTTAACAAGGAAGTACGAGCATTGCCAGAAGAACAGCTCATATATCAGTTAGTGGCAAGATCTGTTGCACACACGTGATCACGTGCCGAGTCACATGGATTGTCAACAATCCGTGATGTTGGTGTACCTCTGAGGCTAGAGCTATCCCTGTTCAGTTCACAATACTACAAGTGGGCACGATGGCTGACTCAACTTCTTCGGCCCGTAAAGCAACCAACGGTTTGAAAATCCATGAGGGACCGGCAAATGGATTGTGAATAACTTAACGTTGCAAGCATGCAGTAATCATCTACCTTTCAATCACCCCAGAGTGGCCTTTTTCGGGAGAAATGGGGTTCAGCTAATGGACCCACTCAATGTTTAGGATTGTAGCGACAAGCATCTAGCCAGTTTGGACACCGACTCTGTGTGCATAACTGTTTCCCTGATGCGGACGTCTGACAATTCATCAAACATAGCCTCATATCAAGTAAACATGAGACTATGTATGTCTTCTGTCATTGTGCACAACCAACGTGAATTTCTACTTCCAGGGAACTGATTGTACATAACTCGACAGATTTGCTACGGACAGTCCAGTTGGTCCGCTATTTTTGTTGCCCACATGCAGCAGAAAGCAGAGGTTGTCATCAGACGGATCGTCTCCTATTAACGTTATGTTGACGATGACCTGTTAATAAGAGACGCCAAGGAGATGACGATAAGTGTACTAGACTCAGTTAACAAGCTGAATCCCAAAATTAACTCTACCCTTGAGTAAGAGCATCATGAGAATTTGGCGTTTCTGGGCATTATCATAGAGCGCCGGAACGACAGCTCCGTACTGCCGTCCGTCTATCGGAGACTCACTTACACTGGGCAATGCCTCAACTTTCACAGTTTTGTGACATTCCACTACGAGCATGGTCCAGTGAAAACTCCGCTTCATCGTGCATGATAAATCTGTTCGAAAGAAACACTGACCAGGTGGATGCCGCTGTTGAGAACCACGATAAGAGTAAATGGTTACCTATCAGCATTCGTGGAAAAAGCGAGAAAACAGAAGCGGCTACTGTGGTGTATTCAACAGCTCTTATTTTGAGTTTCTATCATCGTTCGTCTTCCAAGGATGTTGATATACTACTCTGTTGGAAACACGTCTCACAGCGACCACGAAGCGTACGTTCTACGCGGCTCAAGTGGTCATGCTGTTCACCATCACTCGAATCTCATCACCGCTACTGAAACACCGCTACCGCTCAATTCCTAACCTTACATCATTTATGAATTCTCGTGAGAATGCCGGGCCACTCACATAGACAGAGCGGAATGGCAATTACGTGATCGAGTCAACAAACACAGTGGTGTTTGCGTCCGTCATGCGTCCGCTCATGAATACCAAAATGTCAAGGTCAGGTCAGAATATGACAGGCCGCAAGCAGCCGTCGGTTGCTGGACCCTAACTGGCAAGTCGTTCTCCACTGAACCTGCAAGAGACTTCTCGGAAATGTTCTCCAAAAAAATCGAGGGCTTCTCCAGTCCGCTGAGGTGGTGGAACTTGACAAATGGGAGCAGCCCCTCTGCGTGTGGAATGAGGTGATCACCACTACCAGATTTCCTTGGCAATTGATGCGTGTGCGGTTGTTTGTGTGGTTGTTGGTTTTGTTGGTTTGCTTCACAATGTTCATTGGACTTTGCTGTATAAACTCGAAGACCGCAGTATATACCCGATGGGATGCGGCGAAACGTACTCGAGAGATACCCTGTGCAGAAACTGTTTCTGACTTTTGTGTTCAAAGTTGACACGTGAAGTTGTTTAATTTTTTCACTACAAACGAAGCGTTGGAATTTTCTTGCTTGCATACGGCGACCACGAGAATTGTCATAGAAAGCACGGCTGAGATTCTAGCTGTAACCTGCGTTTAGTTTCAGACCCAAAAAACGCACTTCAGCCACTTATATCGACTGCTATCTACGCTGAGTAAATTTCAATGCGAAACTTGTGTATTCACTATCAAAACATGAACCCACTCCACGTGTTCGATCCACGAGTGGGAATTAAATATAATTGGATTGCCCAGTTTAGTTATCACTTTGGCATAACTGCGATGATTATTGGAATAATTTACATCAGTTAAAACACAAGGCCCATAATAAAGTATCCAGAAGATTCGACAACCGACGTAGTCTTTAGTTTGGCAGCTTTTTTTATCCCATCCATCCTTCATCTTTGCCGGAACGTAAGCACAATATTTGTAGTTCTGTCTGTTTATTGTTATTGATGTATTCAAATATAGTCGCAGTAAAGTATGAACGTGAAAGATATCATCAAGTTTCAGTGGTGTTCCATCTGTATCAACCAAATGACCGATTAGATTTGTTTGTTTGTGAACAAAATATCGATTTTTCATCTGCACAAAATACCTTATGAACACTGGGATTTCAGGTTATCATGCTCGGTAACAGCTACATGAATACAAAAATTTGTTGGGTGGGTAAAGGTTGATTCCTGTTGCTCGGCGTGTTGTGAAAGCAAGGCCCTCATGTTTTAATCGCATCCTCACGCGCATTCACCCCATCTTCTTATCTCGCGTTCTGTTGCACAATTTATGCTGAACTGGTTTACTGAAATGTCCCTAGGTTTTTCAACGTATGATGATTTAAACCGATCAATACATTGGAAATGATTTCACAATGGTTTACAGAACGAAGTGTTGGGAATTGTTTCGACAGATTTCAAGCAGAACATTAGTCAACGGGTGGGAAAACGCTAGTGCAAAAGGAAACCGGCTGCGCATTAGAAGATTGGAAAATATGTAGACGGTATTGAAAAACGAGACCCAAATATAAAATTTTTCAATGAGGATTTCTTGGGGCATATTATGGTGTAATTGTACGAACGTGTATCCAACTGATTTAGGGTTGGGTATAACGTTGAGGGCAATCTTTCCAGAGGAGAGTTGAAAAACTTAGTGAGCTGATAGTCATGATGGTTTTTTTTATAAATGAATCTTGCTCATAAATCATCCAGGTGATCTGGGAGGAATACAGATTATTTTTCAGATAATCGATTCTTACTTCAACCTGCACGACTCTTCCAACTTACTGCAAATGAACATTACAGCTTGAGCACTTCAAACGAAAAATGTAAGACCACTGTTTATGCGGAAAACACGATTTGTCCTTGAAGTGACAATGTTTGTAGTCATGGAGCTCAGAATACTGAGTTCACCAAGCATTTTAAAAACCACAGTACAAAAGCCCTTGTGTTCTTGTTTTATCCGATGCTCTCTTTTGAAGGTGATAGTCTCATGTGTCATAGTTCTAGAAATTTCGCAGTCACAAAAACAAGATTCCGTCGAATAACATGAAGACCCAGTTACATTTTGCAAGATACGACTAGTGTTTGGCAGTGACTTTAACGGGTTTCCGCTAAGGAGAACCATTTACGATGCGATCAATTAGTAGGTGGGGGATATTAGACTCGCATTGCTGGACTTACAGTTGAACAGTCTGAAACGGTTTGGCTTGCGGTTTTGAAGGCAAATTGACCATTCTGAAATATGAAGCGAAGTGAGTGGAAAGTGCTAATGCACACAGCGCGTTAACATTTGCACAGGATAATCTGTCCAGAGCACCTTCTCATTAATCTAGAGAGTTAGCATTGTGGCGACCTTTGCAGTCAACGGAAACTGGAAGTGATTGACGCAGGGGTACACGATATACTAGCCACAAGCACGTAATGTGGAATTTAACGCCAACGCCAACCCTGGACAAAAACACAAGAACCTGACTTTCAGCCGAGAAGGTATTTACCCTCTAATTAACGAAAACAGGTGATAGGCGTCTGCATGTTTATAGACCAACTGGCCCTGAAGAATCCCGCCCAATTTGATGCATTAGAAGCGGAATAGATCAGTCAAAGACTAAAGAGAAACAGGTATCCAGATTGAATTTCATCACATCAAAAACAAGGTACTTTGGACTAAATGTCGGAAGTAAAATGGAATTCACCCAACACCTCTCATTTGAGGTTTCGTTCACACAAGACATTTGCCCGGAAGGTTCAGCCGCATGGGAAGAATTGGGCACCTGGTACGTTTGTTCCAACGTGCAGACAGCAGGTTAGTGGTGAACTGGGCATCTGACATCCGAAATATGAGGGTGACCACATCCCAAACGGCGAACCTGTCCGAAACTCTGTCCATTGGAAGTAAGTACTCGTTGCCTGTTGATATTGCGTCTAGGTGTTTTGGACCCGGCTGACTACCCCAACGTCTTCATAGGCTGCTAATTACAGGGAAGTGATACGGCGCCTTTCAACGACGAACAGTGTTTTTCCCCTTCTTTGATCAGGACGATACTCGAGGTGCAAGCGGTTGCTACGATGGCGAAACCGCTCCCTGAGTTTGGTTGAACAGTTCACACTTCAAAATGAATACACGATGGATCATGTGAAGCTTGCGATCCACGAAATTTTTGGCTGGTGACCGTCCATTAGAAAATGTAAGCACTAGAGTTGTGCAGCAGACTGAAAACAAATCCATTAGAGTCAAGTTCATGGTTCAGTGCTGGTGACGTTGAAATTGTACGCAAAATGTTCATCTCAGCCGCTGGACTGAGGGTGATACGGCGGATATCTCATGTGCTGCATTTAAAAACAGTGACAAAAGTCTTTAGCATGTTGACGCAAATTGGGGCTCCTGGTCCCACTCGGGGGTGCCGAGTAATCTATACTGAACAAAAAACGGAGCAGAGCAGTGATTGTAGAAGCGGATGATGCCAAAGAAATTGCAGTTATCTCTGGCCAATTATGGCGTGCATCTATCAAGTCTAGATTGAACACCGTCGGGTGGACCAGCAAAATTCAATTGGCAATGCGGCCTGGCGGTTAGTTTTGCAGCTTGCTGACAGTTCCATTATCCTCTCCCGAATTTTACCGTTCCCTCCGCGCGCATTTCAGTATTCGTAAGCTAGCGCTTTCGTGATGCTAGTGTCGAGATGGCCAACAGGCCGAAGAGAGACTGGGATGATGATGCGACCAATGAACATCACACAAGACTGAATCGCTGTCAGAGACATGTCTACGAATGACTGGGCTCACCAACGAGAAGGACAGTAAACAATTTCACATGGATGAAAGTGATAGCCTAGTTGAAGACCAAACCCAATGCGGCCTTGCGTCGAATGTCAGTGGCAGTTACCGGGACCCCAGAATCAGCGCGGAAAATCTGGCTACTGTTAATAGGTTATTGTGTGGCGATCTTCCATATCGGGTTAAAGCCAGGAGATTTGAGATTTTAAAACGTTCCAGTTTTTTGTGAAGGTATTATCAAAACTGCATTGTTAAAAATGTTGCAGTGCAGAAATTGTATTGAGGGAATTACCACATAGCCTGTATTGATATATGACAGACGACCATTCAGACGGTTAGCGTTAGTAAAGCACTATTCGAGTTTATGAATTCATCGAAGTCCCTGCTGCAATCAACTACACGGGACTAATTTTATGTCTAAATTTGTGTATGGTTGTTTGAGTTATTTTCCGTGGGTTATACTTAGGACAAATAACTTTCAAACTACTTGCCTTTCAAAAAATTCCACTATGGCTGCATCTTCAACTACTCAGCTTGTTGTGTAGAAAATGACAAAAACTAAAATATTCTGGTGATCACAATAAAATTCAATGGCAATAGACTAGATACAATGAAAAACTACAAACAGTTTGATGGATTTATGCACAATATTTAGACGAACGATAATATAATCAGAACAGAATGCGCCGGAGGATTAAAAGCAACGGTTTTAGCCGGGTTTTCTTTATGAACTAAAAACGAGTGCGGAAACATGGTGTGTTTTCCAAGTACCAACACAGTGCTGACAGTGTTTATGAAATAATTCTTGCCTTTTGAACAGTATCATCAAAACCGTCATCAAACTACTTAGTTTAACTGCTCGTTACTACTGAGTAAAGTGTGTTTGAACAGACAACGAGAATTGTATTTAGAAAACTTTGTGTTTAAGGCACACTTGTATCTAATGAACAATTGACGGCTGCCTCCAATTTAACGTTTTTCAATTACCAGCCGATCACTTACTGAGATCGAAATGCCACACGTTCTCATATGAAAACCCAATGAATTCATTGTGAATTGACGGGAAAGCAACCCTAACTTTCGGTCCACTGGATTTGAATTTGATGAGAACATGACTCTGACGCGATAGGGCGTGGAAAATCGTGATAAACTTTTCAAAGTTATTCCTGTTGTAAATTGAAATCCAACGGAATGAGCCAGAGAATTTTGTTTGTTCATGCGTTGGAATTAGAATAAAGTACGTTAGAAAGCATGCCCCAGATGGGCGCCAGCTGAACAACGGACGCAGTGGTTAACGAAACGGTTTAACACCAACACATGTGGTTAGCTGAAAGTCTACGATGTGGAAGAAATGAGCCAGTTCAAGCTTGTGGTATTCTGTGTATGTTTTAATTATGAAACTTGAGCCTCCAAACTGAAAATCGTCAAGTTAAAACGTGCCTAAGCAGAAGTTCGACTGATCGTTCAGTGTTGCTATATGTCATAAAACGATAACGTTGGACAAATAACTAACACACTGTTGAAGATTTAGCAAAGGTTTATTTGGAATCAACATACCCAATTAACGCGATAACGTACGGGCCACCTACAATGAAGGGTTGCCTGAACAGACCGGATGAAATAGTTTCCAGGGTGTTCAACGTATTTAATTGGTTTGACGACATAACATGTGGTTAGTGCTTTCGAAAGACAAAGTTCAATTAATTTGAGCAACAGTCAGGAAGATATCACTGAAATGCCCTGATTATTGTTATCGTTATTATTGTTGATAAATAAAACACCGACATACCCAACAGATGCATAAACCGCCAAGATGAGAAATTCGACACAAAAAAGTTACGATAAACCACCTTTTATTGCATATGGCGGAATCCACCATCAGTGAAACGGTCAAGTTCAACCTCAGCTTCTGGTTGTCAAAACATCTGGGTACTCTAACAAAACAAAACAACAGCGTAGTCGTGGTTATCAAAATAAAAGACATCCGGATACACTGCGGGCCCTTTCATAGATATGCATAAATATTAGTGAAAACAGTGAGAATAAACGCACATCAAGGAATCCCACAAATACCCAATTACTGAAAGACTTGTAATCATTTGGCATGTTCTGATGAAGACGCTGTGGATGGCGACCTTTCATGATCATGATACACGGTGGAAATATGTAGAACGTGCTTGTATTTGCAAACCATTCAATTTCTCAAATTCACTTCACTTTTTGATGGTTTCGAATTACGACAAATATGATTCTCGATTGGACAAACTAACACCAGGAAGAGCAAGACCTCGCACACCCAATGATCTCTGCCTCGGCTGGGCTAGAATGCTACGCCAGGAGCTCAGATATACTTGGACAAGATTCTAAGCTGTCAGCTTGGTTTTCTGTCATCTGGGACAACATATGTTGCCTTATGGTACGCCTCCTTTATATAGAAGTTCCTAACGAGTGTAAGGTGAGAGTTTTGAAAATTACTTATTACTGAAGTCAAAATTATTGGTCGCAAAGGTTATCGATATGACTGCACACTATAATAAGATGAAAAAATGGTAAGTATTTTGTGGAAAAATCCACGGTGCATATGTAAGAAAAGAGTTGCAATGAAAATAAAACACGGAAACTACCACTTTGGTGAGGTTACTCTCATATGCCGGCTCACGGCTGCTCTGATGAGTTCGAATACATCAGGCCCATTAATCATTTGCCAATCGATAAATTGTTGTGAGGTCGAGGTGAGAGAACGGGTAGCCAAACTGCAGCGTGCACACTCGAGATAGTTGAATGCAAGCAACCCCGTCCGGAAGATAGCGGCTGAAAGCATGCTTTGTTAGTGGCAAGTCAACCAGGAGAATTGCTTCAAGCTGATTCCCCGTCTGGTTGTATAGCTTTTACGTACTTTGAACTGTAAGATACTTAGAAGAGTGATAAAGCAACCGTCGTTTAACTGCTTTGTCTATGATTGAGGGTGAAGATGTGTTCTACAGTCGTCCGAAGACGTAGGTTTTTTGAATAGGTGATAATGTTGAATAAAAGCAAGCTTTTGTTCAAGACACTTTGAAACTAAGGAGAAGAGGTTGACAAGTACATTTCACTTTTCTAGCAAATGTTCAGCACCTTACCACATTCGCAAACCATGATCCTCAGGGAGCGTCGGACACAGCTCAACGCTCAGTAGATGGGCTTCTGGTTCAGGGTAGTGTAGTGGATGGAAGTAACAATGACTAAACCCGAGGAATTCAGTTGGTCAGCTTTATGTCACCAGGCGATATGTGACCAGTGACCATGAATAGATTATTGCCGTTTACTTGATTAGGCGAAATCACTTGGTTGGGTTCCGTCCAACCAACCTGCATTACTGAGTCTTCTTGGAAGGTTTGCGAGCACTGCATGATAAAATATGGAAACCTAATCGGAGATGTTTTCGTATTGAGAAAGAATTAGGCATCAAAGTTGTGTACATCTCATTTGTGTTCTGGTAAGTCATTGTAGATTCTTTTTCATGTTTTTGCTGTAGGAATCTTTTCGTCGGTGGATTGATAGGTATTCGCACATCATTGCTTACAATTTTATTTGTGTTCAAATTTCAAACTAAATGAGGTTGATTTGAGGATCATTTTTGCTCAACGCCAGCCAACCAGTAAATGAGCCGGAACATACTGTTTTCCAAACATCCGTTGGAAGTTGAACATTATTCAACAATAATCACAAATTTACTATTGTTCTGAATCGACAATCCGAATTCTTTCTAAAAACAACATCGGAATAGCTTCTTGCTCATGTTAGGTCTCCTTGTATTTTGATCATTTTTTGTCACGACCATGGTTTGAACTATCGTCCATGTTTTCACGATCAAACCATGTTTATCACGGTGCTGCTTGTCACACTTTAGGCATAACTAAACTGTCATAAGTGGACAGTGAACCGAGTTAACCACCCTGATATGATATAAATATACGCCGCTGGGAAACTTTAATGAGTGGAAATCTTGAATGTAGTAGTTTGTGCTGAAGAGTATGGTCGATTACTTCATTGGAGTCTGGACTATACAACTTAGTAGGAATAAGGTTCAGTGTATATTAACCAGTCATGACCAAACATCGGGCGAAACACTCATGTGTTGGATATGTACACTAGGCGTATTTATTATTCAAAACCTGTTGGTTGACGTCGTATCACTGTGCTGGCGTTGCATTAGTTCCAGTTTGTAGCCTTTCAAATTAGTGTAGTACGCTGTGTTCGGTCAAACCTGAAGATGTTGGACGGTATTATAAAAACCACCTGGATTACCACAAACTGTCGCTGGGCCAGGTAAAACTGATAGTAAGGTAACGGACATATTACAGATGAATTTGATATAGTTGAATGCAGAAGTTGCGGAGCATACAGACGAACATCAATATGAACGTGTAATCTGCTACAAGAAGCCTTATAAAACAACGGATCATCAATAAAACCAATGCAGATAAATGGAAGTTCATGTCACTTTCGTGAATGGGCTTTCAGTCTTTTGCTGTGAAATAAGGATTTTTATTAAATTAAGCTGAACCATAGGCAGGAGATAAATAATCAACAAACTTACTGGACCGACGGTGTGGCTTCGCGGTTTAGCAAGTAGGGTTGTGTCACACAAAGGCATGCGGTTCCCAACAGTCGATTGAACCCATTTATAGGTCTGGGTTATTTTTACGAAGGTTCTGTTTCGTATTTAATGAGTTTTTCTATATATCCATTGGGAGTATGATATAGTCCAACGCTTGAGTCCAAGACGCATCTCTTAATGACGACCGGCGTAACTTACATGCAATCAGTGTGGTGTAATTTGTGAGACGTCAATTGTTACATAGTTTGCCAAAATCGAGTCAGGTAAACGGAAAGAGGATCAAAGAGTGGCATTTTGTATGTACCTAACTGTATTTACATTTTGCAGTCTGTAAAACCGCAGACGGCTTATTACCTGGTCACATAGCCAGATATTACAAGAAAAATTTTTGCTTTAAAATTAAAAACGTGACAACATGCATTTCCGGTCTAGCGTATTTACTACTTCAATCTAACTGAAGACGCGATTTATTTTTGGTTAATAAAACATGACTGAGTAAACAGCATATTGAGGTACGGAAATTGTGCTGTTTACCGACGTTGTGCTGGTTATTATTAGCACTGTTTATGGAGTGTGCAAGCATTTTGTAGGAAATTAAATAATTAAGATCACGCCCTGAGTTCTTTCGGGTTATTGCATCGTTTTTGTAATGTAAGCAACAAGAACAGACAAATATAGTCAACAAACTCACCACGTGTACTTGCGTTCCTCAGCAGGACAACGAACCTCGAAGGGCTATTGTTGAATGTCTATTATATTGGGCCAAGCAACAAGCTACAATCAGACAGTGCCACTCAAACAAGAGACAGTTTGCATAATTCATGCTAGACATGATCAGCGTATCCTGTTTCTATTTGTTCCGTCATAATCGTTGTTTGCGCATGACACAAATCTTTCTCATACACATCGATGCATGTTCCTCAAAATGACAGTTGACAGAGAGTGAGCAAAGTCTCAATTAATAGGCCATATCCGGCAATGAGATGCTCATGAGTTACTTAATGCTTAGTGCACTCAGTGGATGCTTCCACCAAGCATGATACGCGGTTGGGTTTCTGAAGTATTGCGGCCAAAGTATACAGAATTGTTCTACGTAATTATTGTTTGACCAGTTGCTTCCTCCCCATAATTTTGAAAAAGTAAAACAGGCAAACTCCCTGAAATTTACCAAAACCGGTCAACTACCGCACATCAGAAAAGAATGTTATAATGTTTGCAACGCATTTTTGAAGTCAATACATGCTAATTCCATCATCCAAGCAGTTGAATGACATTTCAATTAGGTTGTTTGTTGAGGGTTGAATGTTTTACATTCTAGTAACAGCGTAATCTACAAAAACGCTCAACCACACGGTTGGATGAAAAAACACGAGTTTGTTAGTAGTCTGGAACGGAACTGTGGTGGTGTTGTTCGTAGCTCGGGTTGACGGTTTTGGTATTGATATGTTCGCCGAGCTTGGCGTNGGAACTGTGGTGGTGTTGTTCGTAGCTCGGGTTGACGGTTTTGGTATTGATATGTTCGCCGAGCTTGGCGTTTAGGTTGCAAACGTTTCATCATTAAGCGAGTTGACATCATCAGTGCGTGGGTGTTTCAGCGTATAATTTTGAATGTGGTGTTTGGGAAGTTGGATCGATGCCTGCTCTTATATATCAGAGTGGGTTGATCTACTGGTCTGAATTCTGGTTGGTCGCTTTCTTTCGTGTTTGGCCTGACCCACTATTGGTTGATTTTGTCGCAATTTAGCCTTGACCTGATGTCCGATTGGTTGTTTCCTGGAGTCCTTGGGCTGGAGTCTGATAGACTGCTCTCTGTCGTTTGGGCTTACCAGTATTTGGGCTTGATGACGTTTACGTCTCCTTAAATCCTTGATTCGCATTGGTTCATAGATTTTGTCTAGTTTGATATGTTTGTTTATTAAACCGGTTGGTGAGTACCAAGCTTCGAGAAATTCTCTTGCATGTTTGGTATTTGCCTGAGTAAGGATTTCTGCCGTGTTCAAGTTGAAGGCGTGTCCATTTTCGTCCTCGTGGGCGGAGGTCAGGGAAAATTGATCGTGCCTCTTGATGGCCAGTTTGTGTTCATGTATTCGTGTTGATAATTTCCGTCCGATTTGGCCGACGTAGCGACGTCTACAGTCATTGCATTAGATTTTGTAAATGACGTTACTTCTGTCGGCGGGTTTGGATTGTTCTTTTCGTTTTGATAGTATCCTTCGTAATGTAGCTGTTGGCCTGTGCGCTCGGGTGATGCAGTGTGTTCTCTGTGGTCTTGCGGTCATTTCTGATACGGTTTTGATGTATGGTAGTGCAATTCGTTTTGTTGGTGGGTCAATAGAGATGATGAAGTTTCGCGGGTATCCGTTGCAAAGAAATACCCGGTATAGGTAATTTTATTCCTTTCTCCGGAGCTCTGCGGTGTTGCAGCGTGTTTCAGCCCGTTTGAACAGAGTTCGAATGCAGTGCCTTTCATGACAGACTGGGTAGTTGCTGTGAAAACTAAGGAGTTGGTCCGTGTGTGTTTCTTTCCGATAAACTGAGGTTTCCAGTGTTTCATCAGGTTTGCGGTTGATTAGTACATATAGGAACGGTAGTTAGTTGTTGGTTTCCATCTCAGGTTGACACTTCCAGCCGCCGTTATCAGTGTTGTGGGTGACGGATCGATGTAGAGGTCTGCGTGTCGGTCAGTATATTCACTTAACACACTTCGCACGAATGGGACTGAAGCAGACATTATTCAAAGTAATGTTTGTGCGCATTACTCCCAGTAAAATGGTGATCTCAGCTTGTTTATAACAGTGCTCTAAAGTAATGATTATTCAGTGCAATTCAGCAATAGACAGTAACAGAGAGCAACAGGCAAAGTTATCACGAGTGAACTGTAAGTCTACATCAAAGTTCACAGTGGTTTGCTGTAGGATGGAAACCTCCAGATTGCCTTGTTCAAGTGAACTTGTGATAACAAGTAAGTATTAACCGTTGAACCTCTTCGCAAGTTGTGGTTATCTGAGGTCAAAGGGAAGAGCCATCACGGTGTCACAAATGTAACATAAAAGTAATTGCTTTCAACTCACCATCCCCGAAATTTTTAGTGGTGTTACCAATAGTTGTCTAAAATCTACGCTGGAGAAGAATTTGTTGAAACAGATCTGTAACATGGTCGCGTTGTCTACCTAATTCATTGTACAATCACACTAACTTTCCGTTTCTTCTTTCGTCACGATTCTCACGTTTTGTTTAAACGGGTACAACTAGTCGTCTCAAACTATTGTTACAGTTGAACCGTCAGCTCTCACCTGTCTCATCTATAACATCTTGTTCTCCTTTCCTTTGTTTGGTTGTTCTCACTTAACCCACTGTCCTATGTAGTCACGGGTTTTCGCAATTTATTTCAACTGAGATAAAAAGAAATATTACCACCTGACTGGTCCTCCGTTCTCGCTGTCATGTCCTGTTTTCTGAAGGAAATCAACGGCTTCAGTTGAGGTTACTTTCAATCGGTAACCGAAGATTTTAGACATAACTTGTGGACCATTTTATTGCCGTTTAATGCGATATGATAACGAAACTACCGCCACATATGCTGTGATGTGTTTCTGCCTAGTTTGACTTGAATGAAAGTGTCTGGGTTTGAGCTGCCTCTTGGTGTTCTGAGTATATAGAATAAATTACTCTTCAACGCGATTAACACCGCAAACCCGTATATATGACTGCTTTCTACATTTATGAAAACATTTCGAAATTCTTATCAAGCTTGAATTGTGGCGCCAAATTAGGTTGGGCGGACACTGGTATTCTGGTTACAGTGGTCGGTTGCATGAATCAGACAACGGAATGAAAAAAGATGATCAGGATAACGTGGCTAATAACTGAAAAGCAGTGACAACGCTGAAACAGTGGTGTTGAACGTGTTTGAAAAACCTCGCACTCAGGAGGATCAGATGAATTACGTTGTCGTCATGCACGTTCACCTGATCGGTTCCTGGCATAAGTTATTATTGAATCTTCTGTTCCACGATGGTTGAAAAACTGTCTGGGAGCGGACTCAGTCCATTTGTTTGTAAGGTCATGATTAGAATTGTGGCATCGTTTGCGAGTTTCTGTGTAACGCTGAATATCTTCATGTGGCATTCATCCAAACAGATATAGTAACATTATCTTGCTTGACTCAAGACCGATCTGACTAGAACCACTGTTCCAATGTACCAATTATTAAAAATAAAAAACTGCACGGTTACTTTCCTAATATTTTGAACAGACAATCCACAGAACAAAACTGTAAACAACAATTAGTCAAGCGAAGGATAGTCTGTACAAAACCATTATGTTCGCTTTTCATTTGTTGTCGCAGCAAGATTCATATAAACGTTTAGTAGTTGACCGACTGCAAGAGAAGGCGACTACGGTACGTTTAGTGGTGGCATGAAGTCTTTCAGTGTATACGCCTCTACTAGATTGATGCTTTGTAGACTAAACTTCTTCCTGTCAGTACTAAAACAAAGAATTACGAAGGTTAATTAATTGGCTACTGCATAATTTAGGTCAAAGTTTAATAGGCCGCTTCTAGTCGAATAAAACGTTTCACTCCATTCTGTCATCATTTCGTTATTTAGGATTACCAATTTTCGTGAAGGAGCCACCATCTATAGTCTTCTACGTGGCGGAATATTCGGTACATATTCATCACATTGCTGAGTTTATTGCAGAAGCTGTCGTCTTCCCGGAAAATGCTACGGTCACAGTAGCTGCAGCCTATGCAGACAATCCTGATCAACACATCCACTTGCCAATAATCAGAAGATCAATAGATAAACCAGCGCAGACTACTCACGGTTCACGCGCCACTGTCGCCTTTGACAACAACAGCAACAACAGCAATAATCTGGGCCACCCGTATGCGCAACTAGCAGTCCGATCACCTAGTCAGATTTCAGGTCTTCGCGTGGAATCAGACGGTATGTCTCCGCGAGAACCGGGCAGAACACGGCTATGGATAGCTACAATATATAATATGCTCTCCAACATGGTCGCCTACATGTTAGTCAGCAACGAACTAGGCACGGTTCGAAGCAGACCAATCAGACCAATGCGCATGGGTAATTGAACACACATTATACCTAAATCAGCAATGGTTTTGGATGTCAATATTTTTCAATAGTTCAGGCAAATCATGGTTGATATGATTTGCACAGATGGTCAGGCAAAAGTCAGAACTGTTAGTTCTCTTGATGAGGGTGAACTTATTCATTTGAATCGAGTTTTTCGTCGACAGCATTTAATGATGCTCATACTAAACCTTGTTTACAAATACCCTTGATAATGAGTTGAAACTTTTTTTTCTAAACCCCCGTTGTCTTGTGTTTAAACACTTGATGTCTGTTGGGCAAGTTATTAAGCCATCATGTGAGAAACAATAATTCGAATCTCATCATACTCTGTGAATTGGAATGAGAGCCTAGCTAGTCACAGTACAGTGCTAATGTGAGGACAAACATTATAAGGCCTCGCAATTGCTAAAACACTTCACCGAATTGATACAAAATGTTTACACCAGAGCCATACGTGCAAAGTTGTGATTGTCCTTATTCTCTTGCAGTCCTTCACGCAACGTCATTTGCATTAATATGATCAACTGCAACTTTGATTGCACGAGAGTGACACACAACTTACACAGAACTCTAAGAAGGTAAATTATTCGAAATGACTGAAAGAGTTGCATGTTTCATGTCAAGTGTACAACAGGAATACTGCTACATTTGTCAAATAACTGACTGATTTTTAAGTTAGACTAAAGCGGCATCTGAATTTTTGTCTCCAGATGCCCTGCCTCGTTATTTCCGGCAACTTTACAGATACTTAAGCTAAACGAAGACAACATTCTCTCCATCGAAACAATTAAGCTGCCAATCTTGTGAATTCCAAGAGATTTTAAGTAAATTATACAGCTCTCTGAGAAACTCTGGTTTGTAAATTCGGATCTCAGACCAGTCTCATGCCATAGGTAAGAAATGACTGAAATATTGATGGCTGTTTCTCAACACCACTACGTAGTTTAACCATGCCAATCTCTAAGGACAGAGCATGCAGATTTCAGTGCAATTTACTGCTGACAAAATTCTTTCTAAATCTGTCGTCTTCGTTTATGACACCTGTGGAATTGAACATGGATGGCGGAATATCTGAGAGTATTTTAGGTTCTCCATTCTGACAGGATACCTTTCATGACCTCAGAATTTCTTTTGTAAGCACCACTTGAGAGTCGGAAAGTTTCCTCATCACTGAGCGTTGGCATATTCTTCCAAGGACTTTCGAAGCTTGAGGGATACGAAACACTTGTCTTTTTCCCGCCTTCTGCTTCGCTGAAACAGCCATCTCAGTATACGGCAGTAAAGGATAGATGTGATCAAATGTAAGCATGAGCTGTTCATCCGACATCAGTTATATGCTGTAGGTTCAGGATATCCCAAATTATGCACGTGTTGTTGCGCTCCTGTTCCATCTTGTGTGTCTTGTTCCATACTATTCGTGAACGTACTTTATGCCCTTCGCCAACTTCAGTGACCAATTCCAATATTTACCTTTGGTTCAAACATCGCTACACGCATACTTGAGTGGCGATGCATAAGAGATCTCATTCAGTGTTTAGTCCAGTTCAATCATATCTGTTCAAATGGCTGTTCTTGATTTGACGTTTAGGCCCAATTCTGCGCACACTGTTAAACTTCGCACATAAACATTGTAATATATATATAAACAATGTATATGGTTTGCCTAATGGACACTGATAAAGTTGTCTTATGCTGTATACGTCCTGTTGGAGTCTGCGGTTCGTTTCATTGAATTCAAACAGTATCATCCAAACCGAAAGAAACCTTCTGCCACTATGACGCTAAGCGTCAAACAGCACTTTGTTGAAACATGTACCTTTCATACAATCACTCATAAATGGGAATAGAAGCAATGTGTGTATTAGCCTGATTGTCCATGTAAGCCCAATTAATCAACATTTACTAGCGGGTATTTTAATCAGCGGGTAGTAGGTAGTCCAGGATACCGTGTTTTGAAATTGCTTATAATGGTATCCTGAAACGATAATAAGCTAAAATATTAACAGTTTGCGGATCCGTTCAAAGTGTTAGAATCTAACGATCGGTGAACAAAGTCGGTGCAAATGGTCAATCTGCAATGGTTTATGCCACTCCAAGTAATTGGAGTCCGCACAATTGGCACGTTATTGATGTTTACCGTTTTGATTTGGTTCAGCTTAACTGGCTCAATGGATACTCTATACATTGATTAGCTGAAACGAATGACTGCGTTTTGGGACAAGGAGTGGGT
>QNGE01007636.1:0-21757 GCA_008508345.1 Paragonimus westermani | reverse complement strand
AAACACCATGCATTCAGTAGTGCCGGCTTCACAACACCGAATAACGTCCTCGTTAATCTCAATACCACAGCACATTTGGTCATGGCTTTGCTACAATCAGGCGGTGTTCAAACTAATACACACCGCACAAACGAGTGTCCGGCCTTGCTGAATTTTTAGCTTAATGAACATAGAAATCAACAGGGCAGGCGCATCTTGGTGTTGTTAACCATTTAGAATGCAACCATACATGAACGTTTTTGTAACACAGTTCAGTATTGTCACTTATATAACCCTCACCACTATATGATTGCCGCTATACTCAAATCTTTGACCTCTCAGACGACTGATAACACGCACAGACATAAAGCAGATTGTGCAAGCACGTATACGGTCAAAACAGCAGCAAGATTCAAAGGAACTGTTCTATTCAGAAATGAGTTCAATGCCGCTGCACTCCATGATAATGTTATATCAAAGATGGTAGGAATTCGGTGCCTGTTTAAAAAGATGGGTCAGAAGAAAAATGCATATCGTATCACGATGGTAGAACCATTGCTGAGTACTTTAACGAAAACCTTATCCCGGAAATATCAGAAAGAGTTATTTGGCACCACACGACATCAGTCGGGGATTACTTCTTTAATGTCAACCGGCCAAACTGTCCTACCCTTGCGGCTTGAAAGCAGCCATTGGTGTCATATGCCTGTCGACAAATAATCTTGAACAGACACACCATGGCCGGTATCATGCTTGTTCTTAGATCATCAAAATGATCTGACTTGAATAGGAAATGGAACTGATAACTTTTCCTGTTGCGAAGTTAAGAACGAAGTCAACCGTGGAGTTTCGATTTTGTAGAAACCTCGTACAAACCGCTTCGTGCCCTTGCAGACTGATTCAGTTCAAAATTATACTCCGAGGTGGACTATGTCCATCCACACAATAACCGCATAAGACAGGTGCTAACTGGGAAGAAAATACTCTGCTGACGGCTGATCCTTTCGAATTAACTGAATCACTTTCGATTCCCACAGAAATTTCTGTTCTCAGCACGACGGCTGGTTTTTCCATAATTCAATAACGGGTCAATGGAATTATAACGAGTGTTAGAAAAGAACTGTGATGTTTAGATGGTCAATATAAAAGTCACCAAACTGTGCACACACACAAACATCAACGCCCATCGTTCTGGCCGTAGGATAGGTTTGCACTCACTGACCCAGTTCAGCAGTCTGCACGTATGCCGGTGGATGAGAAATAGAGGCCACTCGAGGCCAAGGGAGTTGCAAGGCTCGAACGAATTGTTGTCATGAACAAGACACTGAGTTAAGTGGCTCCGTCGCATTTGATTCGGACGTTGTCGTAATTTGCTATCTGATGGACTTCGACTAACTGACTGGAACCTCGCATACGACCCGAAATACATTCTCTACCCCTACTGGGGGCATGCTTATGTGACGTGACTGCAATAGTGATCGATTGTGTGAACCGATTGCAGTTCAGACTGAATCGCATTATTTTATCCTCGTATACAGACATGTAGTCCTTCAGTAGGTACACTCTGCTATGTAACATTAACAAATGAAACAGCACACAACCATTAGATAGTTATGGATGGGTCTTTAGGACTAATCTTTAGAACGGATTTGGAAATAAGCCAGCTTCTCAATGATGCAGGAAGGAAAGCCGCTCTCGGAAACTTGCCGAGCGGCTGTCTTTTCTTGATGAGAGTGAGGTTTGCATTTTGTTCTGTATGAAAAGAATCCTCAGAGAATCTCCCAGTTTACCTGTCCGGATAGCTGATTTCCAGAAGCGTATCGGTAAGGAAACAGATGCCGACCTCCAGCACTTTCCACGATTTTCCGTCGCGCGGCGTTACAGATTGTATCATGCTCCGTTTATGTCTGAAGGAAACATAGTGCCCGACGTTAACTCCATAGCTAGTACGCCGACCCGATCCGAAAAGAAACACTGCGTTTTGATTGTCTTCAGCTCAATATTCGCCAGAAGACTAACTTTAAATGGAACACGACAACCTTCACCGAACTCCAGAAGAGCATTGAATGTAACACGACACTCGGATTGCAGACATTCTTAAACGCCTCCATAAAACTAAGCGATAAATGGGATGGTTATTAACGAGACGATAGGCGATGCTGAGGCCTGATACGGATTTCACATGCGGCAGCTGCTACAATATCTATCGTTCCCGGGTTGAGCAGCTTTGTCAAAACGGACATTGCAGCTGTTTGGAGTTATTCTGACAGAACTAGTCACCTGTTACCCACGCTACCTATAAGGTTTATGATCTGCAAAAGGGCTTCGAGATGTCAATTTAAAAATTACTCCTCACAGTCGTTTAGGGTGAAAACGGTAGACATGAATATTGGTAGAAATTCAAACACAAAACGTCGCAATTGCAACGCAGTTCTGGTCGTTTGTAACTATGGCTCAGTAATAGTTTGTGTTCACAACATCTGTCGAAATAATGTATGACGTTGTTAGTAATGTCATGTTAGCTAGTGCCTGCTCTAGTCACTAACTCCAGAATGAACGTAAATATTTCATCTCGAGGGATTACACCATGATATTTTTGATGTAGTCTATCACCGCTCAAACTTAATGGATTGGCCTGGTAGTAAGAATGGGTTTTTGAAAGCAAATGGCTGTGAAGTAAGTAGTACTTGTCTTTGTACTGTTAGTTTCTCATTTCTCTCCCTCAAGGACAATCTCCAGTAGGTTGTACTTCGAGAATTACACAAACATAGTCGTCTAAAATTATTATTTAAATGATTTTCTTGTGTCATTTGTTTGCTGACAACTCACTCAACTTCACTGCACAGGTTAAGTGCCCGTTTGAACCTGACATGTTTTGCTGGACTAATTCGGGATAACTCATTAGTTCGATGAAACATGTGAACAGCGGCCTGAAGTGTCCTTAATCCAGTGCGGTCATTTCTGTTCTCTTAAATCAGATAGCATTACGCGTCGGTTCTTCCCAACGGATTCTTTATGCCACAACCTGACCCACTGACCGTTAACCGACTGTCCCAGCAAAGAATGTTTTTGATTTAACGGCGATCTGATGTTTCAGTAGCGACCGGAACACCTTGGTGTGAATAGGATATTATTTCAACAAACAACAATATCTATCCAACTTATTGTAGTGTGCAATGTAATGTTTGCAGGCATATTTTTCGTCTGTTTGTTGGGAAATTAAAACCTCATCACTGACTTTAATTACGCATTATTTTCGTACCAAGTGATCAACTCCCAGCCTGTTCCTTTTTGTCACGTGATTGCACCAGCCAGGATCAGATGGACAGATGTTGAGACTGCCAAATTAGTGTTCCCGTTGATGATGAGTCAAAACTGATGAGTATAATTCTGCTTAGTTTGGCACCCTTACTTTTGTTCGACAAACCGGACTTAATATCAGAACGTATATAAGTCCAGCTTTTCTTGACTTGCCATATAATAAAACCGTATTCAATTGTTTGGTTAGCAGTGTCGATCAATATCGATCATATGCACCCAGTTAACTGAGTGTAGTGGAACTCAGGTTGAACACAATTTCAAGGGCAGAAGTGCATGATGGTTCACTATAGACATGAATAAAAGGTGGTACCTACGTTTAGGGATGTGTTAGACGTCGTTTACTATTTAGCCACAAGTGTGGATATTGGGATATAATCACTTTGCAGTGAACAACACCATTCAAAACTGTCACCGTTGAGTTCTTCAGTATGGGAAGGTGCAAAGCCACTGTGAATGTGAATGGGCTGAGCGGCACTCACGCAGGTTTGGATAATGATGTTTACGTCATTTTTGGTGATGAGTAAGTTTTAGGCTGTGTGTGTGTGTAACGGCATGCTGAACCAGTTGGTCACCTCAACAACTTGACAAGCTTCAACCATAGAATGGATGAGCGCAACGCAATTATTCAGTATAAAGTTTCATTATATACATTCTTACGGCACTACTTAATTCCTGTGAACCTGTCAAAGTGTGCCACGATCGTCATAGTTACATGCACATGCCCAGTTTCTCCTAGGCAATCGCTGGTGACATTACAAGCCGCTCCCTATTTGAAACACTGTTCATTAGCTTCACANTGTTCATCAGCTTCACACTTGCAACCTTAACACTTCTCATTCATTTTGAGCTGAAATTGTGAAGATTACTCTATTCTTTCTGGTAACTGATTGAACGCACGAACAAATGTTTGCCGCACAAGCATAGATTATGGATATTATCATGATGTTACTGGATGTAGAACGCTTTAAAATGTGCAAACCAGTTTTATTTCGTCTATCCTTTAATACTGTTTCCACCCAGCCAAGCCTAGTCTTAGAGGTTTCGCTATACTACTAACTCTAGGTTCTGCAACTGTGTAGTACAGCTAACGTGCAGAAAAGAGTTGCTGTATTTCTCAAAACATATAACGGTAATTGCGAAGAAGTGGTGGATAGACTAATTCTTGTAGATTTATCTAGAATGATGCCTTGCATAAAAACCTTTCTGAGCACTTGTCGGACGACGCGAAATTAGAAAAAATTATCCAATATTCTTTCAGTGTATTTCACAAGGGTCATCATGGAGTGTTTGCGTTTGATTCTTCGCAGTGTTCCCATTGTGATCAACAACACCAACGATGGCCGAGGATTTAGGAGTGATAGCATGTGGTCCTGCGAGTTCTGCCACTGATATACGAATTTTCATAAGCTCCGGTTCTTACAGCGAACACCTTCAAGTTTTCAGCCTTACTGAACAGATTCCATTATCATGCGTTGTGTGTGGTTGGACCTTCAGTGGAGTAGACAAACGAACAACGGCCCGTAGTGCTTGCTAGAAATCTTACGCAGTCCACCACATCTGAAATCTATCTACGCAAGCGTATACACACGCACAACACAGTATTTAACTATATGTACACATACACATATATATGCATATGTATGTATGCGTCAGCTTGGATCTGATGACTTGGCGTGATCACGCCAGTCAGATACACGACAGCTTTGTCCACCGCTTTTTGGTTCTGAACACTCCCTCAGAAAGATCAATGCAATTTTCAGACCGATCTCGTTGACCACTTGTGTTTCGTTCCCCTCTTGTCCACGGACTCATTCGAATGGGATGCTTGTGGTCTCAGGTGAACTTGGATTTCGAAACATATGTTAAACCACTATTGAATTCGGCCGGTGCTCATCAACCAGGTAGGCTTTTGACATTGTAGTTAGTTTATCAGAAAAACAAAAAAAACAATGTTGACAACAGATGTAAGAAACACGTACGGAGAGAAATTACTTCGCAGCAAAACGACGGAACGGTAAAGTTGGGCGTAAGTAGACAATTTTCATTGTGTTGTGCCTAAACAAAGATACAATATCAATGAGGTTTTCAGTAGGTTGGAAGACAATAGAGATGACGAGGATGGGCACGCGTATTTAGTTCCGAGAAGTTAAAAAATAATCAACCTCACAAAAGATGGTTAGCAATATCAAAGTTTACCCGAGCGAGAGATTTTAAGCACAATAGTCCGAAAATGTCATGTTTCATAAATCATTCCAAATTCTTTACTCGAATGCATATTGTAAATAAGTTCGCACCATTTTTGGTGAAGGTAACGACTCACATTTCAGAGATCGGTCATTTACTTACCGAAGACCGCGATGTAGGCGTTTAAGTAGTCTTTCATTGGTGTAACCTGCAATGCTTAATGTGCGAAACAGTTAGACAGTTATCAAGAAAGCTAAATTTGTGTCCGTATGAAGGACAGTGATATGAACGTGATCCGAGTAGTTTTGAGGAAAACGCTCATATGTTCTTATTTCTGAAGAGTTCCCTGCGAAACTGATCGAAGTCAACGGAATATATTTCGAAAATCACCTGAAATCACAACCGATTTTTGAAAGCAGACCTTTACTGAGATACTCCACTCTTTGGACAGGAAGGTTTTTGTTTGGAAGAGCTGTGGAACGTCTCTTTGATGATAAGCTGTCATCAACAGGGACCAATTTGGCTAGCCCTCTTGAACAGAACTTGTTTGGAAGTCCGCTACCCATCAATTCGAAAAATATTGTGACATAATCCACAGCAGATGATTTCCTCAGGTCAGTTGTTTCGTTAGACTTGCTCAAAGTGACATTTCCATTAGAGTGTGTCGTCTTACATTTCGTCCAGCCGAGTTCGGCACGTTTTAAATATTTTGTCGTTCAGTCACTTCACAGGGGTAGCCTACACAAAATGATCGCTGTCACACGAAATGACCCACCACTATCGATTAAAGTCGTCAATCTGCCAGCGCCACATATGAACCCGTACAACAGGAATATAAACATCTACACCGTCCTCCCACTGCACCAAGGTTATGGCGTGGTCGCATCACAAAAGTGCATGTTAGGTGACACCGATTTAACAAGTGCTTGGTGCGTTCGACGACGATAGACGATAGCGTCAAATAGCAGACACATATAACAACATCACCACTGGTGACACGACGACGGATAACGGATAACCAATGTGACATCCTGAAAGTGAAACATTGTAACAACTAAGTGATTCAATAGACTCGGCAATCCCTGTCACCTGTTGAAATTGTAATCGGATGGCGGATATGATATTCACTAAAACCTATTCAGACAGGTTATTCTGACGTCCGCTCTTTATTAAGTATCTTGAAAATGAGCGTTATTCACCAACAGTGTTTCGAATAAACTAATAAAACCACTGAATTATTGCTATTTTCAGCCTTTCTTAACGAATTCATTACGGCTCCAAACTGGGCCGTCCACATTTAGGATACTTTGTCATTGTAAAATAACCTCAACAGTACCAAGCAATAATTGTGAACTGCTTCACTTGAGCCCAGCACAGATTCTCAATTAGTAAATCTAAATGAATCGACGCTAATCAGGTGAGCATGCATCTACTTCATTCCGTAGGACCGTAAAATTCGACGCAATCGACGTACTCTTTTTGCATCCTTCACGTTCACTATTAGCTTGGTATCTGACGGCAGTATAATGAAGTTCATATGCAGCGAATTCTACAGCAACGAACAGTCCAACATTAGACTGAACTGTACAATTCATGTTAGACTATGAACAAGCAAAGCGGGCGCATTCGAGAAGCAACATTCAGTTTTTGATCTAATGTGAGGAACGTTCGTGAAATGTATTGAAACCATGGGGTTCACTGCTCCCCAAAAACTTCATGCACTTCTCTATTCATAAGAAATTCCTATCCTTGTTTATTGAATCTATTGAAGTTGATCACAAACGTTACTTCTGCCCGACACTGGTACTCACAAACCTGACAGTCTAATACACACTGCACACATCATCCGCAATAACACTGGATCAAAGTACTTTGAAAGCCGAGAGATCAAATCGTCCACTTGTTCGTACAATGTTTCAGTCTGGAGTCAAACTATACAAAACAATGAATCCAAATAAATTTTACGCAATAAACTATAAGCGTAAAAATCTGGATTCAGAGAACAATGCGATGAATTTTCATTTCCTCACAATATTTCAAATGAGTGTGATTCCTTCGGGCTTCGGATATTCACAGAGTTGGATTCTGCGTGGGGTTATACGAAAACAAATTTTTTTGTGCGTTCATCCATGAAGTAATTGCCTGTTAGCAAAACATCGTCGGTATGTTGGATGCGCTCTCAGACTCTCTTCATCTCTACACTGATGTATACCACTAACGCAGATATAATGATTCACTTATCCTGTCATGGATAGATTTACTGTGGTTGAGTCAAAATAGCTGTTAGAGGACTTTCAATACCTACCGGAGATTATAACTTCGGCATTTTAGGAACTCAGTTCAGTTATACACATACCATCATATGTTTGTTTAGGTTATCAGACATCGCTTATCAACTCCTCCCAGAAATTAGGTCTCACATAAGATGACTCCTGAACAGGCTTTTCAGGAAGATAATAATCACGAGAACCTAAGTGGAAGCTACTCAACTAAATAAAATTTAAATTCACGACGATCAGTATATTGTTTCAGCTGGAGGTCAGATGAATCATTGACACTTCGTTTGCTTGAGTTCGATGGAATTAACTTGACTTAAAAGTCCCCATCACTCAGTGAAGTGTGGAATGAAGAATATCCCTTAACAAGGGAGCGTTTCAGTTAGCAATTGAGAGTCTGTCAGCACAGACCAGAAATAACCGTCAAGTCTTTCATGTAACAGAAAAACCTTCTGGTAGTTTTCATGCTTTTCAACACTGTAAAGCTCTTCGGTATTAAAGATGTTTGTTTGTGATTGCCAACGTATATGTCGACGTCTCAGTTTGTTTTATCTGGTTTGACGAACACTGTTTTTGGTTATCCAATAGGCACTATGATAGGTTTAAACCACTGAATGTTATTGATGACCATCAGAGATATCAAGACTGGAATGTGCCGTCAGCTTGGTTGGTACTGTTATACGTCCAAACTCAGACATTCCAAGTGTCATCTCGAAGAATCACATTCAACTCTCAACAACTGGTTGCCTAATGTAATCCTGTAGACCGCACTGAGTGTTAATCACTAGACATTGACGCAGTATCAGGGAGTATTCACGATATATAACGAGTACGAAGAAAATATTCTTATATCAGCTACAGAAAACGTCAACATCTTTAGAAAATATAGAGACAGTTACGGAACAGTAAAGAACAACATATACCTTAGTCACTTTTGGCATGACAAAATCTGAAGTAATTGTGAACTATGTGGTTAGCGAAATCGTAAACAGATTATTGGCAGTAAAAAATCACATCCCAGACCACGTATCTTTTAATGCACGCAAAGACAATCACAAACGAACACTACAATTTTGTCTTGTCTACGTGGAAAAACTTTTCTGACGCTAACTTTCATCTTGCTCATAAGTGAACTGTGAAGTTGTTTTTATCTTGCTGTGATCAAAATTTTTCATGTCCACACAACTAGAAAACACTGAAAAACTTGTTCAAGTACAAGTCGTTTATTGTCATTGTCCCGAGTTATTGATTAAAATTAGCATAAAGAGACGTTTTATCCTAAATGTATGAATTTCCAAAATCCATAAGCCTTTTCAGTACGGATAGACACATTTGGCCTGTATAAAGTCAGTTGAAGGCTACTGTTGTACTATCACTGACAACAGCTAATGTCCCAGAGTATACTTACTTGGACACATTCACATAAATTTGCGAACTGTGTGTAATGTCCTGTCACTTTGATAGATCTTCAGTGCTGAATAACAGAATAAGCTTTGCTGAGGAACAATCACAATCAGGGTTTTTGTACTAGAAATTCAATACAACTGACATCTCTTCGCATCCCAAGCTACTGAGTTGCTTCGGATTTGATCCCACTGGGACCTTTCACTGTTTAGCAGTTCAATACCACACATATGTGTAAGAAGTCGCTTCCAATTTCAACCACTATGGCGAAATTCGTGGTTCGTTTGTTTGTTTTCCACAAAAGTACAAATACGGTTTGTACCTGTCTGTTTGTAGCACAAACGCGATCTGGGAGAAACTAGTTTACGGCCTAAGCAAAAGTGGTAATTAAACTGACGTTTGCCTTGACACATTTTCAGAGCGTTGTGATTGAGGCACACACATTTATTTTTAGGCACAGGCTTGTAGTTGGATCAGTTTTGGCAATGAATAATAAATGAAGCTTACTTATATACACTTCAGTGGGCTTGAAGCTGGTCTGCTTAACCATACTGTTGAAAGCATAGAGTTGTGATAGATGCTGTAGCATCTCCACTCAACCGCAATGTTATTGTTACGGTTGAGATTATTTCTGCACCCAGTAGGCCGGTTTACTTAGTTTGCAGGTGAAAATTTTGTTAATTTCTCCGTCTAATGACACCTGAAACCAAGGTTTCCAAAAATGTCCGTTGCTGTTTTTGGTTCTCAGTATGGAGACTGTATTCCAGCTGATGATACCGTGTATTCGTTTCGTGATGTGCGATAACGAAAAGCTGGAAATACACCTTTTTATGCTGTCGTAGTTTGCTTGCCGTATGTTCATCACAACTTCCTGTTTGCTTGCCTTGAATGAATCGTTGAGTTACCAAGCCACTGATTTCTTCGAGACTAATTTTTAACCAGTAACGTGTAAACAAATTCAGGTGCATAGAAGACCACTACCTCCAGATCTTCCAACTGCATTCAAACATCAGGCATTTGATGACTATTATCCCAGTAGGTTTATTCGTCTATTCTTGTAGCCCGTTGGTTGGCCCACCTACAGTTTACAACTAGCCAAATTAAAACAATTTACCGAAGCATACTCACAACTGAAAACCGGTCAGCCCTTGAGCAGAGAGAAGTGCAACATACAAGGTTGGTAACTCATGCAGTTTCTTATAATCCCGGCAACCGTGATCTTGTGGTCCAGTGAATAAACATCTGGACTACAATCTGCCGTTTATTCACCGGTTATTGGTTTGATTTTCCTGTGTGCCGATAAGACCCAGCTCTGTCGAGATGGCTGCTTACCAATTCGCTGGTGGTCGCTGGGACAAGATGCTTGCAAAAACCACTTCACAACCTCTCTCTTGGCTGTGGTAAGTGCTCGCCCGTTTCCAAGCTACCCATAAAGCTACAGACCGACTTTGGCCTACGAAAAAAGAAAGCGTGACAGCGAAGAAAATTAGCATTTAGTAACCAGAGCAGGTGAGAACAAAGCATTTCTAAGCGAGAAGGTTGGCACAGAAGTGCCGCTTACCTGTCAGAACCAAAATTGCAATGACACCAAGTTGATTTATATTAAACATGAGTGGCTGACAATCAATCAGTTGCAGTGGAGAGACTATCAGACAAAGAACAACGCTGGGTTTATTGGCAGGTAGTTAGGACTACATACGTGCTCGTTAGGTTGAGCAGTCAGTACAGATTCAGCAAACCACAACATGGTTCGATCAGAGGGAATTGTTACGTACAAGTTTTTGCAACATTGTTGCCTTCCCATAAAACAGCCGTGTACCTTCATTTGTACAGATACTCCTTCGCTCTAAAGATCAAGTATATTTTGATTTTACGCGAAAAGACTGATTTATAGTCTCGAATAAACCGGTAAATAAAATGTGAATTCACAGTGACTGGCAAGCTTCGCAGACAGTGGCACACTCCCAGCCCCAATGAGCACCAGGAGGTCGGGTGAACCACAGTCTGATGCAGAAAGTTGTACTGAAGTGAATTCACTATCACTCGCAGGTGGCCAAATATTTTGCACTCTTATAGCACTTTAGGTGACCTTCCTCAAGAAGATTTATTAAATTGGAATTCTGCGTCTTGGCAGTACAATGTATTNCAAACGAACACTACAATTTTGTCTCGTCTACGTGGAAAAACTTTTCTGACGCTAACTTTCATCTTGCTCATAAGTGAACTGTGAAGTTGTTTTTATCTTGCTGTGATCAAAATTTTTCATGTCCACACAACTAGAAAACACTGAAAAACTTGTTCAAGTACAAGTCGTTTATTGTCATTGTCCCGAGTTATTGATTAAAATTAGCATAAAGAGACGTTTTATCCTAAATGTATGAATTTCCAAAATCCATAAGCCTTTTCAGTACGGATAGACACATTTGGCCTGTATAAAGTCAGTTGAAGGCTACTGTTGTACTATCACTGACAACAGCTAATGTCCCAGAGTATACTTACTTGGACACATTCACATAAATTTGCGAACTGTGTGTAATGTCCTGTCACTTTGATAGATCTTCAGTGCTGAATAACAGAATAAGCTTTGCTGAGGAACAATCACAATCAGGGTTTTTGTACTAGAAATTCAATACAACTGACATCTCTCCGCATCCCAAGCTACTGAGTTGCTTCGGATTTGATCCCACTGGGACCTTTCACTGTTTAGCAGTTCAATACCACACATATGTGTAAGAAGTCGCTTCCAATTTCAACTACTATGGCGAAATTCGTGGTTCTTTTGTTTGTTTTCCACAAAAGTACAAATACGGTTTGTACCTGTCTGTTTGTAGCACAAACGCGATCTGGGAGAAACTAGTTTACGGCCTAAGCAAAAGTGGTAATTAAACTGACGTTTGCCTTGACACATTTTCAGAGCGTTGTGATTGAGGCACACACATTTATTTTTAGGCACAGGCTTGTAGTTGGATCAGTTTTGGCAATGAATAATAAATGAAGCTTACTTATATACACTTCAGTGGGCTTGAAGCTGGTCTGCTTAACCATACTGTTGAAAGCATAGAGTTGTGATAGATGCTGTAGCATCTCCACTCAACCGCAATGTTATTGTTACGGTTGAGATTATTTCTGCACCCAGTAGGCCGGTTTACTTAGTTTGCAGGTGAAAATTTTGTTAATTTCTCCGTCTAATGACACCTGAAACCAAGGTTTCCAAAAATGTCCGTTGCTGTTTTTGGTTCTCAGTATGGAGACTGTATTCCAGCTGATGATACCGTGTATTCGTTTCGTGATGTGCGATAACGAAAAGCTGGAAATACACCTTTTTATGCTGTCGTAGTTTGCTTGCCGTATGTTCATCACAACTTCCTGTTTGCTTGCCTTGAATGAATCGTTGAGTTACCAAGCCACTGATTTCTTCGAGACTAATTTTTAACCAGTAACGTGTAAACAAATTCAGGTGCATTGAAGACCACTACCTCCAGATCTTCCAACTGCATTCAAACATCAGGCATTTGATGACTATTATCCCAGTAGGTTTATTCGTCTATTCTTGTAGCCCGTTGGTTGGCCCACCTACAGTTTACAACTAGCCAAATTAAAACAATTTACCGAAGCATACTCACAACTGAAAACCGGTCAGCCCTTGAGCAGAGAGAAGTGCAACATACAAGGTTGGTAACTCATGCAGTTTCTTATAATCCCGGCAACCGTGATCTTGTGGTCCAGTGAATAAACATCTGGACTACAATCTGCCGTTTATTCACCGGTTATTGGTTTGATTTTCCTGTGTGCCGATAAGACCCAGCTCTGTCGAGATGGCTGCTTACCAATTCGCTGGTGGTCGCTGGGACAAGATGCTTGCAAAAACCACTTCACAACCTCTCTCTTGGCTGTGGTAAGTGCTCGCCCGTTTCCAAGCTACCCATAAAGCTACAGACCGACTTTGGCCTACGAAAAAAGAAAGCGTGACAGCGAAGAAAATTAGCATTTAGTAACCAGAGCAGGTGAGAACAAAGCATTTCTAAGCGAGAAGGTTGGCACAGAAGTGCCGCTTACCTGTCAGAACCAAAATTGCAATGACACCAAGTTGATTTATATTAAACATGAGTGGCTGACAATCAATCAGTTGCAGTGGAGAGACTATCAGACAAAGAACAACGCTGGGTTTATTGGCAGGTAGTTAGGACTACATACGTGCTCGTTAGGTTGAGCAGTCAGTACAGATTCAGCAAACCACAACATGGTTCGATCAGAGGGAATTGTTACGTACAAGTTTTTGCAACATTGTTGCCTTCCCATAAAACAGCCGTGTACCTTCATTTGTACAGATACTCCTTCGCTCTAAAGATCAAGTATATTTTGATTTTACGCGAAAAGACTGATTTATAGTCTCGAATAAACCGGTAAATAAAATGTGAATTCACAGTGACTGGCAAGCTTCGCAGACAGTGGCACACTCCCAGCCCCAATGAGCACCAGGAGGTCGGGTGAACCACAGTCTGATGCAGAAAGTTGTACTGAAGTGAATTCACTATCACTCGCAGGTGGCCAAATATTTTGCACTCTTATAGCACTTTAGGTGACCTTCCTCAAGAAGATTTATTATATTGGAATTCTGCGTCTTGGCAGTACAATGTATTCCAATCACTGATCGAAATTGAACTGCAACTAAGCTTTTATGAAAACAAATACTGCACATCGTAAGCGTAATGTGTGAAAGCCTAATTACACAACTGACAGATTTTAGTGACACAAAATTAGTGTAGAGTGCTTTTTCCCTCAAGGGACCGAATGAACAGTCACGTATCACCAAACTCATTCGTGATTTTATCGCACTTTGTTAACTGGAACATCTTTACTTCTACAGTGACACCCTGCTTACCGTGAGGCTTCCGTCCACTCTTCTCATCTGTGAATCTCACGTAGGTAGTCATTGGAGCGCGGAACGGAAAATAGTAGATTTGGTTACGTTGTGAAACCATTTTTATACTGATGTTTTTTGAATGTGTAAATAATGCGGTCAGTAGTAAGCTTTCGCCCGACATGTTTGAGATTACGCAAACACATATATTCACCGGACACTGTGGGTGTCACAAGAAACGCCCTTTGAAGGGAGGTTACTTCTGCGTAGGCCCGAGAATAGCAGGCCGATGTTGGCTTCAGATTCACACGTACAACGTTGGTTGGGGTAATATATATGTATCCGATGTTTACGTACTTAACTTGTGAAGGACAGATCCGTGTGTTTGCAAACTTACCATTTACAAGTCGATTCAAAATGGGGATAGTTATCGATCTTTGCACAATATCCGCTTTGTTCGACTCAAGCCAACAGCATCTAGAGAATCACAAATCTCTGTATATATTTTCACCACGATAGAGGTGTCACAACACTATGCCCACGCCCCATATTTCTCCGTCTGCAAAGCAAACTATGTTCAGAGGTCACCGTTCATTTTATGGTTTGCAATTTTATCACAAGTCGATTCACTGTGGCAATTCCTCAAATGAGTTATCCGGTCCATAGTGTACGCATGAGGTGCATGGCGTTATAACACATTTGACACAATGGGCTATTTTTCTGACACATCCCCTTCCCTGGGATTCGTAGATTTCGAGTAATCAGTTCGAAAACTCAGAATGACCTCATCACTTAACATTTTGGATTTGTCAACCAGTCATACAGGTTCCGAAATAAGCTTCTCCTTTTAAATAGTGAGTGTCATTTCTGTCCCAGTTTACCAACCAGATCATTTGAGCATAAAAATAAATCGCTGACAGCCTGACACATTTACGAATGAGCCGTTTCAACCGATTTGCACCCCAGATTTGGAAACCTCTAGGGAATACTGTACGCCTGTTCATCATCACGTCAAACTTGCAATGGTATGTATTGGTTGGCATTGGTTTGTCTTCTACGTACATGCATTGCGAAAGTCAATTACGATTTGTACCTCAGTTAGTGATGAATATGTATTAAGTAAGATTGAGGCGCTGCTTCTAAAAACGCCCATATTTGTCTGTGAGTTGCAATCTGTTTCATGTTCTCGATAGAGCACACGCCAACTGGTAATTGACCCCTATGAAATTGCTTTCCCTTGAGACACTTGGGTAGTCCGCACAATGTTAACAGGCTAATTTTACTAGTCTTCTGGATAATTCGGTCATATGGCCTATATGGCAGTCTCATGAGTTCGTTCAGATCTTGGTCGCGGAAAAATTGCACTGGTGGTGAACTCCAACATTAGCATAAATTACGACTAGCGCTTTTTTCAGAAATGAATCTAAATTTGAAATTGGTTATAACTTATGTGCTTTGTTTATGTCTTATCAACCAGACGTCCGTTTACTTATTAAAACTTATTCATTTTGCAGTTACCAACCGGGAAACCTGAGCTTGCCTCCTCCTTATACAACCTAAACCTGATTATCTTGAATGCGACATTTTTTCCGAAGAACATATCGCACTTCTGCAGTGCATGGTGCTGCAATACATGAAAGATAAGGAATTTCGGAAATCGACCAAAAACAGATCATATTACCATGTATAAACCTTTGCGTTTCTCTCACATCTACTTAAGTTTCATTTAAAAACTTTCGCAGAATATCTGCTCGCTTTATTGAAAAAATGTTCATTGTTGTTGTGTTTGGTTAACTGCTGGTACAGCTAACTTATGCTCCCTCAAGAAACTCATCTATCATTAATTCCCTGTATTTGATCCTGAGCTTAATGTTGTGTGTGTTTTGATCGCCATGTTCAATACAAGGCTACTATAATGAAGATGGTAAACGAACAAGACGACAGGAAAGTATTGTCGACTGAACCGTGAAAAATGGACTCAACTCAGTTCGTTCGCCCATTGAGATTAGAGTTTGAGCGAATCTATCATGATCTGAACCCTTCACTGGGTCACGACTTTGGAAGTCGTTCTCCGTGCGTGTTGGTACCTGGTCAACCCAAATGAATGATTTGGTTTGTAATATTCGCCTTCTGTCTCCAGTAGACACATTTTTAAGTTATTTTTTCGCCGCATAAATATTGAACTAGATTGGCAGAATATTCCAAAAACAATTCAGTGATGTTGTAAAATATTCATTGGGTTCGTAGGTTTAGTCCTGACGGTACCAATTCCGATTATGTCTCCTAATAATGCAATCCCGAAAATGTTTTCTGGATTGTTTATTTCCAACTCTAGTTCCCGTGGCGTAAGCTGCTAGCAACGAAATCAAACAATGGTCTCAACTCGAGGAAACTGCGGGTTGAATTCTACAACAACTTTGAACGGTACGTTCACAGCTATTCACTAGGCGAATTGAATCACACAATGATAGTGGTACTATTGTATGGCCCCATGCTCTTTTATTCATTGATCAAACCCAGTCGACTAGGTACTGATGGTACATTTCGAAACATCCCATCAGCAGTTAATCACACTCATTTCATCATCAGAACTTCTTGCTCAGCATTATAAGCCTAACGCTGTGAAGACCTAATGCGAATATGAAGATATCACAGCAACTGTGTGCAGCCTATTGAATCGAAGATGAATAGAAGCCATAAAGTGTCGCAAACTAGTCATGATGTTATTTTAATGGAACCGGATAGAGAAGTCATTCATTTTATAAGATTACGTTGAAATGCTGCTGTATATTTTGTATGGCCAATCCCAGTTCCGATGGATCGAGTCAGAGAAAGCCATTTCACCAGATGAAGCAGCCTGTTGTGATCGATGCAGTTACTTTCGGGAGAATCAGACCGGTCGACATAATTATTCCAGGACTGTAGACATTTTTCGAAGTATACGAAGAGGAGAAACCATTACTTCTGACCCTCGACATGAACAGTTCGACATATCATAGTCTAACCAGATGGCTAGCTCACACAATTGAACCAGTCGGTGCAAGAATAGCTCTAGTTAGCCTGGAGGATACGGTTCTGTTTGGAGACTGTGTCAATTAGCTGAACATTACGAATCAACAGTTGGTTTCCCCAGAAATCACGTCACCATTCGCAAGTTTGCCGCGCAATAAACACAGAGTGATTACGTAACAAAATCAAGTGGAAAGTGGTATTCCGGTGGTGAACTTGCAAGAATCGTTGTTATTCTAAACATGTTGCATTCACTTTCAATTCGAGGATGGTACATACATATATATAAATGGACAGAATTATATGGTAGCGATGCGATCTCCGGTTGGCCAGTTGTTTGCAGACATACGCGTTATCAATTGGGATCCGCAGTTTCTGAATTTCTGTTACATAAATGCCAATCAGATTATATATGTGTCATGATCATAGAAACCACCCATGCGCAAGGCTATCCACAGGTATCTAATCTTGCGCATGTGAACATGTTTCTCTTTGGAGATGGGGCAGATCCAGCCAAAGATCCACTTGTGTGGAAAAATCGTGGACGGGAAAGTACAGTAATGTTGTGTGCTTTGTTCCACTGAAGTAGAAACAAAGTTTCCGTTGCAGTCTAACCGATACTGTAAGGAAGATATGCGCGCCAGACACTACAGATAAAAACGGTCCCGGTAAATATTCAGGGACAATGAGTATATAGTGATTTCCAGATGAGATTATGATAGTAGACGGTACTCAAAAAGCGACGAAACGATGGCAAAGGTCGGATTTTTATCAGTTCAGCATTCGAAGTTTAGCATTCAAAGTCTAATTAGTTAGCAATCTGGTCTGTGGCAGGTTGACAAATATATTGGCCAAAAAACACCATGTCACAGTGATGATAATTTCACCTAAGAGTTGCCGGCTGTGTGTTCCATATCTTAAGCGTAATTTCTCAAACTATCCTTCGTCATTCTTCATTTTTTATCTCACCTACGCTTGCTTAGCCGGCTGCTTTGAGAAAATCACTCTACAATTATCAGATGGGAACCAGAGGCATCTTTATAATGGCTTTATGGTGTCATGAAAAAGTCGTTTGAGTGTTAACAAACCGCTTTTTATTGTAACCAGTCATCAAATCACGGTTGATATAGCTGTTCCACTCATTCGCAGTGTCTCATCTCCATTCAGGATAATACTGTTATCAAAGACTGGATTGAGCATCGTCAGACTGCATGACCCCTGATGTGCACCTAAGAAGAAATCATATAGCACCTACACTTCCTCGTAGCCGATAAAACGTAGACCGCCGATATATCATTTACCCATTGACCTGATAAATATGCTATCGTATACCAGTCGCCCGTTTCATATACACACAACATATACAAACAATCCCACCGCCACCTGATTAGTAATCACCCACAGTGGTCAAGACCATTGAGCCTGTTTTTAGACACAATCCAGTTTTATACGTAAGTCCGATTGATTCATTGTATTTTTTTCTGAGGAGATCGATCGAAAACAGCCATTTGAAACCCAGAATTCTATGAACAATCAGGGTATTATGACATGGTTCAGTTAATGTTACGGACAAAACCGTGAATAATAAATGTAGCGGAATACTTTGGGGGGGGGATACTCCTCGATCTTGCATTTGTCTTCATTCAGTTGGTGGTTCAGTGGAAAGGTATCAACGGACAAGCAAAAGCGTAACACCAGCTTCTGAGCACCGTATATTAAGCTTCTAAACTAGATTAATCAATTTTAGCGCTCATTCGCTTCAAAATAGCTATCACGACTTCGCGTTCTTTGCTAACCGACATGCACATTCTACTGATTTGGAAGCCTCTTAGAAACGTATGCGGTTCACAAAACTCTGATCAGTTTTGTTACCTCTTTCCAACCAATGGTAGTCCCTTGGTAATTTTTCCATATGAATCTAATCCGGAAGAACAATACTCGGATCATCATAACAGGGTAATTCACAGTACCGCAAAGATGTATTTGCGGTGGACCTTTTAGAAATCAGGACAGGTGATAAAACGGAGGCAACTCACAAAACCTTTCAATAGCGTACAACGTGCAGCCAGTACAGCGACAATCAACAAGGGCAATTCAGTTTTTGGGATACCACGGAGAGAAGATGCTTTAATGTTGTATGAAAACTCGTGGTGATCTCGTTTGCGTTGCGGTTTTACTTATACACGGACGAGATTCTCGAGAGAATTCACATAAATGTAGACGATGCAAGTAAACGTGAGTATTGTTTGACGTGAATTCAACTGAATATCAGACTACGCATCAATAGTATGGAACCTCGTTCAATAACTGTGGAAGGGTCGCGGATATCTGAAAGTCTCGGAGCCCTAACATTGTGATTATTGATCTGGGTTAACGTAGGTTCTTTACGTCCATATCAGGACGATCAAGCAACGGGAGTAATATTCAAAAACAAATGTGTTTATGCCCTCAGGTATAGCAGTTCAGTCTCGCCAAGCACAGTGACCAACAATGTTGGCCCAAAAACGCAAGCCGGAGTTCAATTTATTGAACCAGCGAGCACACGTGCAATTGCGAACTTTGTGATTAACTGTGTAGTGTCCAGTTGTAAATTAGCGTAATTTTCCGACTACTCGTCAATACTATAAAGCAAGCGCTGAGAGAATCATACATCCACGCAAAAATAGACAGAAACTCGTCCAACTGCAATGAGGTCACCGCTGCCAAGAAACGAATGCAAGTTTTCAACAGTATGGTGATTTTGGCGTGAGTTTTGTTTGCCCCGATCGATTCGCTAACAATATTGAGTGCTAACTATCCGCATCATTTTGTTCGCTTCAATCTATAAAAAAACCTCAAAAATTGCGGATACAGACATCTGGGAGAATACCACTAAATTTATATCAAGCGTTTTTTTCCACCCACTTCCAAACCGTCATTATGAAGGGAATATCTTATAAAGCACAGTGACTCCGGGCTAGATAATCGCCTGAGTAGGTGATTACGCTCAAGGTCCCATCAGTTCTTTCAAAAGTTTTTACAAGACGCCCACAGCAAATATGACAGCTAACCCCCGGTTTGTAGTGTTGACATGGGATGCAAGTACAACTTCCTGTTAGTTGGATCATGTCATTGATAACGGGAAATCAATTCCACAGTAATACTGTGCAGTGTGTATATGAGTGCCATTTTGAGAGATCACCAATCTGAAATGGAGTTGTTAATCTTTTTATTTTCAGGAAGGCATGGCAGTGGAGCCATCAAACACAATATGAGATAAACTTAACATTTTGGGGTCTCTAGGACATTTCGGCGATATAAACCATGGATATCTTGTAATGTGCATATCTTACGGGTGAACCACCGAATCAGACTCACCTAGACGGTAGGGAATGAACGGGTTACTACCAGGATGATCCAAGCCCAACACAACTAGGAGTAACCGATAATCTTTCAGTCAATACGTTACCTAATCCTGTTCCAGCGTTAACCACAGGTCTGCCATGCTTGACCACAGCGTTANCTGGTTTGTAGTGTTGACATGGGATGCAAGTACAACTTCCTGTTAGTTGGATCATGTCATTGATAACGGGAAATCAATTCCACAGTAATACTGTGCAGTGTGTATATGAGTGCCATTTTGAGAGATCACCAATCTGAAATGGAGTTGTTAATCTTTTTATTTTCAGGAAGGCATGGCAGTGGAGCCATCAAACACAATATGAGATAAACTTAACATTTTGGGGTCTCTAGGACATTTCGGCGATATAAACCATGGATATCTTGTAATGTGCATATCTTACGGGTGAACCACCGAATCAGACTCACCTAGACGGTAGGGAATGAACGGGTTACTACCAGGATGATCCAAGCCCAACACAACTAGGAGTAACCGATAATCTTTCAGTCAATACGTTACCTAATCCTGTTCCTGCGTTAACCACAGGTCTGCCATGCTTGACCACAGCGTTACGGGCAACATCTAACTTACTGTGGTTAACTTGTTTTCATTCTGATTTTTAAAAATCACCCTGTTTAATCTTCTAAGCAAAAGAGGGAAAATTTCCGGGTTTAAATATTAGAGCGGTATTTTGAGTTTCGAATTGTTGACCTGATGTTCCCGATGCTGTAAAGTCCTGCGTTGTGTGTTCCGTTAAGGCATCGAATGTGTTCATTTGTGCTGACCATGTTAGTCAGCATTATGACAGCTGTAGTTAGAGTTGAAATGTATGCAATAGCCAGAACTTTCTTAGAAACCATCTCCATCCGAAATTCTCAGGTTGAAGTGGTGAAAACCGCACGAGTCATTTTTTAAGCCACGACGGACATGTAATGTGGAGGAAATTCCAAAATAAAGCTTCAACTTAAACCAGGATGAGAAGACAAAATTCGACAAATCTGGCGCATGCGTGTGACATCAGACGAGTCAAGAGTGTTGGTGTTATGAGACCACAAATGATAGAGTGATGTAAGTAAAGAAACTCCTGATAATGAAAAAATTGGTAATACATTCATCAACTTTAAACCGAAAGTCACTCGTGTTTCGCTGTATATTTTGCGTCTATATGAAGCTTCCATTCATCTCATTTGGGAAACAAGACCTACATTGTAATTTCCACTGAAAGAAAATGTCAATTGCGTACAAAAATCTCATTATTGAACGCTGAGTTTCGACTCAAGGTCGAAAGTGGCAGTCATGTTAACCGCTTATGCAAGACCGATCGGGCACATTAGTGAACATTGA
>QNGE01007635.1:0-21760 GCA_008508345.1 Paragonimus westermani | reverse complement strand
AAATGGTAGTTTCTTATTGAATTGTTACAACGCAGACTCACGAAGAAACTTTCCATTACATTAATACTTATGATCAATGTTCAGTTTACAAACCGCAGTGAGCACTGACAGGGATTGCGAAATTCAGCTGTTCTCCACGATCTGCGAAACGACACTTCGGCTCAACGAATACTAAACTATTGTCACAACAATTGTTAGTTTACAACGAACGGAAACGTAACCTTCCTACTGATGGTATTTCTGGCACTTTTACAGGATTACTAATACAACCGGATGCTTACGTGAATATTTAGTCCACAGAAAACGAACTTTTTGTTTGATGAGAAACTGACAACAAGGACCTCCTGTATGACAACAAAGTGGCACGTATACCGTTGGATGGACGGTTATCCATAAACCTAGGAAACAATTTCGTACTGTTCAGCTGAGAAGATCGTTTGTTTTTAGGTCAAACAGGCGAATTCAGTTCAGACATAATACCACACAGCGAGACGTTTGTGGCTTAGAATACGAACCGGGTTGACAACAGCAGTATCTCTAATGCAGTATCTCTAATGGAATTTTGACCTATCTGTTAGAATCTAATCAAGTTATATATCGCCCTTAAGCTCGTTTACCAGGTCACAAGTGTTCATACCACACGTGTGTTACCGTGACTAAACAATTGCAGAGGCTACTGAAGTTCGGATGCGAGGTCTGAATCAAGCAAGCACTGAAGCTGCAATGCAATGCAGCTGCTGCTATTGCTGAAATAATTGTTATGGCTACGATCAGGACGGTTTGATTCTGATAATGTCAAAGAATTCGATGAAGTTGACAAGTATTAAAATTATTATCCGTAGATAGTCGAGGTTAGGTATATCAGTGCAACCCCCATAACAATGGATAGAGTTTCAGATTTTCTTCAAGCCAAAACTGAAGGTACTACAGTGTTGAACCACACACGCTTAACTTTAGCAGCAGCGACGAGTAACTCCCAATGTAATTTACTTAGCATCTTAGGAGTGATTAGGGAATGTGTTTAGTGAATAACACACCGTGAAGAACGAGCTCGTTTATATTATACGAAACGCAGTGCAGTAAATACGGAAATATTATTCAAGGTATGATTATGTGGCCCCTAAATTACTGTGGGTACTATCAGCTCAAACATTTCAGATATGAATATCAGGTTACACTTAGACTACAAGGTAGAATTATAAAACGGATTACGTCTCACCGTAGACTGGCGCCGTTCCCGTATTTTTGACCCTTCATCCATTTCCCCACTGTTATTGAAATGTTCACTGAACCAGCAATGTAAGGCAATCAGACGAAAAGTCTTGTTTAAATCAGCACGTAAGAAATTAGTGCACAAAACATAAATCAAAAGTTATGTATAGAAAACAAGTGCGTGTAAACGTGATGTCTGTCCAAGGTATAAATAATTAGAGCGACAAAAATTTCCCCTATGTCAACAGTCACTTGCTGTGACAACACAGACTTATCAGATATTCCTGTGGAGATAATTAGATCACCAGCAGACAACCATTTGTTTAAATGTGCCGATGATATACGACGGGGAACTCACCTCACTGTCTTTCCGGAATGCTTCATAACCTGAGCTGCTGTGTGAATACCCAACAAACACAAAATAACCAGCAATACCACGGAGCGCCTACTCAACAAAACCATTTTATTCCTCATGCTCAAGGAGTAGCCCAGAATTGTGGTGGGTCACTCTTTCACATAATTTATACCGTGATCACACTGGATGGTGGCCAAACTATCTTGTTCAAGTCACCTGTATAGGCTAATTAAGACTAGCCAATGAGCGACACCTTGGTGTTTACTTTTTCATCAGAGGACAACCCATCGTAATTCAAAACAGATACAACATTACATGCGCCAGGAGAGGGTGTTGTCAACTCGGCATCTTTGAAATCAGTTATGGATGCGAATTCAGAGGAGTGTTGACAAGCTGGCAGCTGTCTTGTAAGGTATGGCATGCTTGAGGAAAAGAAATTAAATGTGGTGATCCATTTTGTTTTACCTTCCAGTGGACGATGGAAACGTAAAACTGTTAACAGAACTATGAAATCCCATTGAGTTAGGTAGTATAATAAAAGTAGGTTGAAATAATTTTTGGGATACACTTGCTGTATAATGAACACCAGTCTCAAACCCAAAAATCATCTATTGCGTCAATCAGCTCTCCTCCCTCCCTCACTTAAGGCCTACTAAACGTTAATTCGAAGAACGAAATAAAATTTGCACCTCAGCTTCGCTATACCAAACAATTAGCCCTATGCAAACATTCTGTCCTTCAATGTACTATACTTTTCCAGGCTTTTTTTCACCTTATGTTTAAGCTCCATGTGCATTTAAAATAACACATCTCCCGAATGTGTGCTTACAACGTTGTTTTTGATTGTGCGACGCCAACGAATGAAAAAATCAACGTACTCCAAAATGTAAATGCTAAACTTGTGTGCTGGACACCCCCTAAAAACTAAAATCTTAGTTCCTCTGAATGTCGAGAGAGACTCCAGAATTACCAGGTCACTATTCCTAATCACTGTACTTGTTAACCTCGCGTACACAAAATCCCAACTGACTCCACGATATTGAGCATACAGGTATCCTGCGTTACGTGCTTTTCCAATCTGTTTGCGCCGTAAAATCCCAGTACTTATACACCCACCTGGTAAATTCCACTACCTTGACATTACATTAACTTTTATTCTAAACACGTCAGCCCACAGCAGTGAACTCTATTCAGAAGCTGGACATCTCAATTTCCTCCTGTGGAGTTTAGAAGCTTCTTATACCGCTCCATTTTTCATTAAGCTTTTTGAATAGCGTTCACTGCCTGCTAATTTTATTCCAGTTCCTTTGAGTCTGTCAATTCCTCTCCCACTGATTTCAAGCCTGTACACCGTTCTTTTAACGGTTTATTCGAATACAGCGGTATTCCAAAATAATCACTTCCTTGGATGAGTTAATGCGGAGCCAAAACTGGCGCTTAAGCTAGTTTCCACAAGGACATTTCGTTCGTATCTCAGGTATAACCCCTGTGAACTAGTGAAATCAGTAAGCATTACTTATGCACACAGAATAAAGTTAGAATTGCAACTGTATCGGTCGTATAACCATAGCGGTCAGAGCGGCAAGCAGTCAGTTGTGTGGGAGGAGCCAGAATTGCAAAGTTACGTTATGCAGTGAAAGCTTCATATCTGCTTCCTCTCTGTTCAAATCTCTCAGTCCTGCTTCCTCCATGGCGATTGGTTTCACAATGTGTTCACAAAATGGGTTTGCAGAACCTCTCTGTTGGAACTTCGGGGTGTTAAACTTTACGCCTCAAGGGAATTCAGCGGAACGGTCCACAAACAGTTTGCGTAGAAAGAAATACTTGCAGTATTTGTCGCTAGGCAGTGATCGTACGCCAACAAGAGTGATTTTTGAAATTTAGGAGTATGGATGCAGGACGGGTCTGGTGCCAGACGAGTTGTGGGAACACGCCTAACTGTTTGAGCCAAGGATAACAGAGACCATTTGTTCGTGGATGGTCGACCATTGCGTAGCTCCCCAGCTACCATCTTCCGTTTTCAGCGAACCTCATATGCAACAGAAAAAATGACTAAAACTGCATACTTGCTGCAATGGACTAATGCGGTGTTAGACAAACAAGTTACTCGTGTTGCACTGGCTGCGCTAGATCATGGAAGGATGCAGCCTCGAACCAGGCCACCTGTACGAATGTCACCCGCATGGGCATCCAGTGAGCAGCAACTGCACTGCGTGAATTCGAATGCACGGGTAGCAAGGTGGCCATAGGAGCCATAGGTGAAGGTGACGTGATCATATGGCACATTGGCGTGTGCGACCACACATGCAATGGCCGCCTCGCAATGGTAGATCTTCAAAGCGCCTGCGAAGTCCAGTCAACGAAAAGACGACGAGTGCGTTAGATCCAACTGTACCTGTCTCTGTCTCAGATAGCACCAATCGACTTCTCCTGTCGCCCGGAAAGCTAGTCACACTCCTTTCCACAAAAATGGGACGGGGGTGGTCTGTTATCTTTCATCCTTTGACTTGATAGTGCATTATACATAGAAGGTCCCATTGGGTGTTCAGGTGTGAATTTTGTTTGTTTTCCTAACCCTGCAGAAAGAGGGGAACACCGGTTGATCTATATCTTCAACATCTTCCTTATCAATGGGATTTCCAGATAATTGTCTCGTTCTCGGGAAATAAGTGTCACTTTCATATTGTCCAATCGCCTGCACAAAGAGCACCGACCAGTTTGACTGCAATGACTACTACCCACAGGCCCTTCAGCAGTAGTCCTACAATTTTATACCGAATAATGCTGAAGTCAATGAAACCTTGGGTTTAGAGCATGTCACTCGTGGCCACCGTCCGGCAAAGTAAGCTGTGAAAAGTGTGATCCAACATGACTCAGTGTATTCGGAGTCAACAGAGACATTAGACACACATTTTCTCCACAAATGGCGTGTTAAACCCGAAAGCACAGCATGACCCTTTCCAGATTCTATGGAAAAATTGTTAGATTTTGATTAGTCTTTCAGTGATTTGCAAATCTGTTTCATTCAGGAATGCAGTTCTAATGATCTATCGTTTGATGGAAGAATTTCGTCATAGCACAATCCATTGGGGAAATAACGTATTCCTACTTAGTCCATTCGTACTCACCTGCGCAGGCTTGTCCCCAGCTCAGTGTTGTCTTTCAAGCGCTGAAAAGCCTACAAAGACGCTTGTGAACAGCCAGGTGTTACCGATCGTCGAACGTGATATCCAAAACACAGACGATAGAGCCAAACCGCATGAATTGAAACGAACGCATTCCCCGAGCCTGTTGGGTTGGTTGCGGTTACAGCAATGTATTGATGTCCTTCGCTCACATGATTCGGTTGGTGAGTCTCTTAGCTTTTGACTCCAGATTTCGTTTCCGGGTTTATAGTTGGGGCGTGGTTGGTTTCCCACTGCTATGGCTGATCGAGTCAGTGGTGGACACGGAGGGCTGGGAATTTTGTCTACCGACAGGCTATAAGGAACTGACTAAGTAATTCACAGTAGAAACCGACTACTGAGTGCACACCGTTTATCCCACTCTTTTTACCAATTTCTCCTGACCGGTGCCTGTCCGAAGATCGAATTAGGCACCATTTCTAATCAGTTCCATCCAGTTTCCATTTCTCCTTCTGGTGAACTGTTCTGTAAAGGTTTTTGCGAAGAATGTTGTACACCTCATTCATGTACACTCATGTCTCTGTCCTAACTGACACTAAGCTCTGTCTCAGGTGGAAATACTTGTTTGATATTTCTGCTGCACAAACCTATAACATAAAGACATGCAAAAGTGATTCTGAGATCACTTAAACCGCAAAATGTACGCCTGACGCACAAGCTTGAGTGGGCTTCGCATGATTGATATAGCTTATGAATGCCAACAAAACAGGTCACAACAGCCTATCGATCACTCGCCTCATATAAGCCTGACTGCACGGGAAGCCTGAAAAAATGAATTGGATTCAGAGACACTTCGAGGGATTTTATGTGAAGGAACATACTTCTGTCTATCCGGGTTAGCATGCCAGTTCTGCACATTAAGTTGTCTCGTACCGTTCGTGAGTAGTGTCGTGTAGTTGCAGATTCATTTCGGGAAAATTCCAATTAGAGTTAGTGTTTATCGCTTATGTGGCCTTGTTATCGAACCGTGCCGTTCGGATTCGAGTAAAACCGTGTGCGATGCAACAACAAGTTCAGATCGGAGCTGACTGAATAAAAAGAGCTGCACCTGGGCAGGTTTATTTCAGTCAGCTTGGGTGGGAGACACTTATCAGTCTGTTGCACCCTTGGAAAGCGAATAACTCCACTGAGCTGCCTTGCACGGCAAATGATCCAGCCCTTCATGTGAGGTCACGGACATTGAATGTTGATACAACCACGCGTTTGTGTGTCCCTCGACGGAGACCGGAACAAACTATTCTACTGTGCTTTTCCCCTATCCAAAAAAGTAAACAGGCAACGTTATGAACTTAATTTTTCACATGTTGAAAAACGTGCGAATCTTACGCGGTTGCCGTTTTGCAACTTCCGAAAGAGGCCAGTAAAAATGGAACTAAGTTCCAAAGTACAGTCCTTCAACTTCTACGGCAAACGGAGAGAATCTATGCAGGTATATAGCTCTTCTAATTCAGGCAGTTTAGTCCCAGAGGGGGCTGTCACGCACTCTGACGAACTCGACCCACAAATTTAAATTGTGCTCCAAAGTGCGTTTACCAACCTCAACACACAAGTAAAATACCTCCTCAGGATTCATACTTGAAGAGATGCTCAATCCTGTTGGACACATAGGGGACCATGCTTCAGGGGATCCAGTGACTCCAAGTACCGCGATAACAATCCAAACAATAAATATAGTTTTATAAGGAATGGCAAGATACGTGGCAGGTGCTCAGTGACCAAAATTCGCTTGAAGCACACAATCGGTTTTTTGGTTTCTATCACTCTGTAGATGTGTACCCGAGGAACTTGGGTCACACATCCTACTACAGGAAGGGAAAATGCCTCACTCATTTGCGAGCTAGTTTCCCCATTAACACAATGTAAGAGCTTGAGGTTGAATGGGTTACTGCAGTCTCAGTTAGTGCTGATCTACGGACTGCATTCAGTATGAAATAAATTACAAAAATAATTCGCGAGCCCGTTAGAATCTACAGCATTTAGTGTTGCTAGGATAAATTGCATATCGAAACCTTGGGAGTTTCCGTTGACAGTAAGATAGACATTTCTGTCCAGTTCACCGGCGATGGCATGGCTACGAGTGTTTTGTTGACTCCTTTCTTTCAAGGAATCAGACCTGGGAAACGGATGCTTCAATGACGTGCAAGGCGCTGTTCAAACTCCATACAGAATTCTCATAAGCTAAAGTCCGCTGAACCTGGCAAACAAATCCCATCTTAACAATGCCCTCTAACTCCGTTGTTCACTAATGGAACCTCTTATCCCCTGACACACAGGCGTAGCTGCGTAGCTGGATGATGAGTGACCACATATGGGGGCACTTGTGTACTGGTCGAAACCGGACAAAGACACACCATGCGTACTGTGAGACTAGTGTTTTTTGGCCGACTCACCTCGCAAAGAATACACAGACAATAGGCTTTGATAATTTTTATGTTGACTGAAACCTGCACTTTTATTTCACTGAGGTAAGTCAGGACTTATAGGCCTCCGAGGGAACAGTTCATTTTGTGTGTGTACGTAGGTATGGTCTCCAACTGCACTATCTCATATAGTGTGAGAGCTACTCACAGTAAGTTGACAAAAATTCTTCACCTCATTTTGAAAGGCGACTTAATCGAGATGTGCCACCATGCAGTAGATCAAAGGAGCAACCATACATCGGTTAGTAGCGTTATCAATATCGAACCGTTTGGTTGAACGAGATTAGGTCACACAGGCTCGATAGTCGTAGGCTAGTAGCTACTTACAACAACGCTTAAAGCACACTGGACTTGTGAACTTGTTAAGGAGAAGAGCGGAAATATGTCCCAGTGTACTACTCTCATAAACGGGTGCATATTAATCTTGAGGAACGGAGATAACTGGGATTGGTGCAGATGAACAATGGGGACATTTTGGAAGGTACGAAGTTTGGTGCGTACGACACATAAAGGGAGGTTGGGATTACTTTCTACCAAAATATTCGAAAGCAAAAACGATGACGCCCCTCGCATAGAATTAGTGTAGTCTAAACGCACGTGCACACGTAGTTATAAACACGGTTAAAAATCTATATTCCAACTCGGGCATTGTGTGTACAATATGTATCACAATGTGGTTTCACGTAGGGCACAATACATTGTCCGCATTTCGTGGGTTTTCGCGCCTATTTGGAAGCCTCGAATGCCGGTTGATGGAGTAATTGCCAGTAAGCAAGATTACCCGTAGAGGGTCTATTTATTGTACGTGATTTCTTTTACCACATTACAGAAACTGTCAGTTTACAACAATCGCAGCTTCGCCATACAGGCATGCGATTTTAGCGGCAGACAGTAGAGATGGATGGGGAGAACAACATCCTGATTTTGACGTAGAAAGCTATCACATTCACTTTTAAGCGTTATTCACGTACACCTGATAATAGATAAATAATAATAATCACGAAATAACACGTTTTGATTATTACGAGTACAGTAGAATTGAGTGCTGACTGAAGTTAAACAGATACCTGATATGTAAGTGCTGACGGTTCAGCGAGTATTAAAGCGTTCAAACCGTAATGGAAATTAGTTTATACACTTTTCGATGTGAATTATGATTTAGAACTCACGGACTCATATATTACTGGTAAGCAATTGCAACCTGCCATTAATAAATCGAAATTTGAGCCAAACATCGAGTGTATTTGCAAGACCAGTGGTACTAACCAGTCCTTTTTGTTAGGTAGTAATTATGCAGTTTTGTTACACACACAAACGTACAATCCTATCCAAGTGGAATCCCAGGAAGTGAATCGGTAGGAGAAATGACTATGTGATCACTAAAAGCGGATGTGTGTTTATTTCGAACACATTATACAATAAAGATAACGCGGATTTGTAGTTCCACGGTCATAGTAACTGAGAACTAAACTTAAACTGTTATTTACGCTGAAATTCTGATGGACCGGCATAAACTTTGAAACACTGGAGACACTACCACAATGACAGTGCTGTATTGAATAGGTGAGTTTCAGGTCAAATTTTGAACGGTTGTCCGTGAACTCTGTAGCTCGACGCATTATGCTTTAAACAATACAGTTTTGAAGATATGGGAATGGTTTTCATTCTATTAAGCATATGGTATTGTTCAAACTGAACACCTGTCCATATGTATAAACTGTACAAACTAGAACTGCACAGTGACCCTCAACTATTCATTTCGGTGTCTGAAGCCCTTGTATACTCTGTACTACTGTTCATTTTGTAGCAAACAACTTTGAGATTTCATCTTTAACAGTTCGCCCAGAAATTTGATTGTGTATGGGGCAACGCATGTGCTACACGGACCAATTTGAGTTCACATGGTTCTCAAATGTTGGCTGCATTTTATTTATTTATCTGACGAAACATGGTAATTAACTCTTTCAGTTAAACTAAACAAATTTTACATCCCATTGACCGTACTCAGTCCTACGAGAATGATAAGTTCTACTGATTTCCAGAGAAGCAGTTCTCAACAGGCCGTTTTTGTTATTCCTTAGGTGTAACGTCACTTTTTACGCAGCAAATTTGAACAGAGAAATCAAAAACAGTTATTTGTGCCTCGTATCTCACCATCTACTTGTCACACTGCGTGGATTTATGCAACAATATTCAACGGGAAGCGTTAAGCGAAACGAATCAGTTATCGGGACAAGCTGGTATTGCTGGCACGTCCTTCTGTGCTTAGGTGGGGGTTGGTTTACGGTTGTTAATTGCTACCGCCTCGGTGATTCGGAGGAGCTAACGACGGTTTGTTCCGTCTACATAAGGCGATCTTCAAGTCTACTCTGGGTCGATATGCCATCCAGTGCTGTTCGAACGACGACTGGGGTCTTATTTAACGCGTATTCTTTCAACCGGTTTGAGATATGGTGGTCTCCATAAGCGTTTTACGGACCCAAACTGGAGTGTGTTGACTGGATCGCACAAGTGTTGTTCTGTTCTGCCTATGTAAGTGGTCCGGCGCTCGTATGAAAAATCATAGTTGATGTAGGATTTCGAACTGAGCTGTAGTATTGTTTTCGAGTGGTTATGAACAGCCTGATCATTTGGGATGCGTAGAACGTGCGTTCAACAATTTCTGAGTCTGGTTTTCAACAGACTGGCACTGTCATCACTCATGTAAGACAAGCGAAGGTAAACGTTCAGTTTAGGTACTGTTCTATCCATCGCAGAAACTAGCTTTTGTATGCTGAATTTCTTAGCAAACGCTGACGAACAGTGTGGCCCTCAGCAGCGACATCTCTGTGACCAATGTTTATCTTGGGCAGATTCATCCACTACGACAAAATAAAGTTCTGACCACCCTGTTTGTATCGAATCTGTAAAAAACTGTGGAATATTAAGTACTGTGGTACCCGAATCTTTCCGGTAGACAGACCATAATAGATCGTGGTTAGTGGTATACTGTACAAGAGTCTTTAAACACGACCGGCTCGTGCTCAATGACTGGTTGGAGGTTGTGCTGTTGAAGCAGCCAGGTTTTGCAAGCCGGCATTGTCTAAGCTTAAGGTTGGTGGCTGTCACCATGCCTATAGCCATTGCGTTACCTGAACTACTGCATACGTCAGGCGGTTCTGTCGATAATTACGGACAAACCTGTCCGTGGATGTCGCAACACAGATCGACTTTCCAGTCAGGTAGAATAGAGAGGATTACAATTTGACGACACGTGGTTTGGCGCAGGTGATGAGGCTAAATCGTGACGATCGAGCGACTAATTGTTTGTGACTTCTGGCAATACGGTGGACGACCAGCAAAATGCCACAAAAATGTCAGTGCAATTGATGCCAGTGTGGTCCACTAATTGTCAGTGTGACGAGGTAGTATATCCGTTGGCGGAGAATAGATGACTAGACGTTCCAACGTGAGGCACATCGTCAGACGAGCAACAACACCCATCACCGTCGGGACCTCAACAAGAGAGTCAGAGAAAACAAGGAGCGACCCGAATAGGAAAAACCTGGAAGGACACGCACAATGATAGGTGATTCTTTCGACTGGGAACTCATCAAGGGTATTAAACAGAGTTCAATGAAGGGCATTAAGAATCTTTCATATAAGTGTGGAACAATGAAATGCATAGTTCACAGAGTTTTGACAGAAATTAGGTCTCGTTTTTGTTGCGAAGTGTATCTTCAAGAGATAAACATGCAGATGCAGATACCCCGCGACTAATTTTACCCGTGATTTTTGTAATGAGGTAACATTTTTTCTGTGAATTTTAGAGATGAACCCATATCTTTTTTAAACGAATTACTTGACGGAACCATTTCTAGGTCGACGTCAGTCTTCTCCACTGAACTTTCATTCATGGGCCGGTGTTGTCAAAACCTATGGTGTAAGCCGGCATAATATGAGCAAGCACGTGCCTATTTCTTTTGTGCAAATGTCCACATTCGAGTGATTTATCGACATAATACTCTGATTACTTTAGAGCAGTCCTGTAAGTGTACATTGTAAACTCCCTTGATACCAATATTGCATTATCTAGACACTTTTTTGACAAGATGTGGCTTACTAACGTAAATGTTAGATGATATCGGAAGATGACCTGTGCCAACAAAGATGCATGTGTAGTACGTAAATGATAAGGTACCAAATAAAAGCGAATAGCAAAACTTTGTCACAATATGCTCAAACTTATCAAAATCCTTATAGCAAAGTAAAACTGTTTTTAACTGTTGTGAATCACCAAATAAAACAGTGAACTTTTGCAAGAATGTGAGGGATGGATGGTTTAATGTGATAATGGTTCTTCGTTTGTGATTCGCTTGCTGGTACAGGTATACTTGGCTTTCGGTTGAAAGTCCTGATCATAGGACCGTGTACCTTTTAGTTCATGTGGGGCATCAAGGCAGAATTTGCTGTCCATCATAGAAGTGTGTTGCAAAATTTGAGTAGTTGTTATGGCAGTGCTAGTGGCCAAGAGCCAAACAATGAACAAGGTAAGGTGGATTTGGCATCGACACTAAGATTGCCGGCAAAATTGGGACTGCCGATCATATTGGGCGTTCCGAGTCAGGTGCCATTTTCGGCCTAGATCACATAAACATAGGCACTTTTATAAGACGTGTCAGAGGACTGATTGACCTGAATTCGTCCACGACAAGAAAGAGCTGATTAGTGGACATATGCGGACGAATGCATTGGAGGCGTGGTGGTAGGTTTAACGTGATGGTTCGATTGACCCAACAGCTACCTGGCAGTTTCGGAAGACAACATTCGATTCCCCACTGGCTCAACCCAAGACAGTGCGCCAACACATTAGGCTGGAACGGTCCACAAGTATCTCAACACAATCTCCAGCAAGCCATGGATCGGAAAAGTGGGCCGGGTAAGACGGTCACTGAGGTCCCCAGTCCCAGTTCATTTGACTATTTGTGATGGGTCTACAAAGAGAACTCAAGGACGCTTGAACAATTCAAGCGGTTGTTCGGACATAAAAGTCTGCTGATATCGACCGGCAACTTAAGTCAGGACCTCTCACCCTGTCTCCAAAGAGTACCTCTGTACAAACAGAATTCCGAGCAGAATTCTAGGCATCGTTCTTATCTTTAGTTTGGTGGTATATTTTTTGTGTAACACGTGTGGCTTTATTTTATTTAGTCAACCGGAATAAATGGCCCTTATGAGTGAAACTGCAGTCCCCGTTAGTTTCAGAGAATTTCACCTTGGTTGGGGGATCCGTAAAGGCGTGTTATCGACTGAATTCTGCAGGGTAATTGCTATGCATAGTCTCGAGACAGCAAAACAGCCTGAGCATTATCAGATAGGTGCATCAGTCTAGGTGCTTACGTGTTATACTTTTATCGTGTCCTGTGTGAAGCGAATGGCTTAGTTGTCAACAGAAAAATATCACATTAGGTACGCTGATTGGTTAGCCAACTTATCAGATGAGCAGAACTACTTAGTTTAACGACGGAAGTAGATGAATGAGGCGTCATAACATTCGCCAACAAAGTGGAAGTTAGAATATCAATGCGAGGAAGCTTGCTGAATGGGTGGTTAAAGTTGACAACGTAATGTAGGGAAGTAGAAATCCACACAGCTTCAAGTGATGTTGACATGTTCACGGACCAATTTCGTTCTGACCATAATGAGCGGAAATCAGAAATTATTCCAGAACTACATTTGTGACCATGGCATCCTCACAAACGTTTTGTAGCGTTCGTAGCAAAAACACGGACACGTGGGTACTTGATGTACTTAGCCTGTTATAGGGGCCGGTTGACAACTACCGATTCATGGAATGCAATCTACGCTTAAGATAATGGGTCATGTACACAATGCAACAGCGGTTAGAGAGCAGGTAGCGGCCGAACAGTTTCAGTGGCATGATGGTTGCCGCCGTTTGTTTGAGTTATATACGAAGCGAGGAAATGAAAATCGCAAAAAAACTGTCACGCGGATGTTGCCTTACTTTGACTTTCAAGTTGGTTGGTTGTTGCCAAGGCAACTTGATGTCATCTGTTTGAGTCTGGGTGTAAAGTGTACGCTCAACTCCACTTGACTTACGCCGAGTGTAAGTCACGACTAAACGCAGCAGAGGTTGGTTCAAATATCGAAACGGCGCTTTCCAAACTGACAGTGGCGGGCACGGAGGATGTCCATCGGTAATTGGTCAGTATTCTTACGTCTCAACAAGAAGAGACCGGCAATTCTGTCACATACTGAAATGTATCTTTAAAGACTGTGATGAGACAAAACTAGCGTTCATCGGAAGTTAAAAGGTCATACTGAATAGATATGATTATGAATCAGGAGTTTACGAACACATATGACAAGGACCATATAAGAAAGTGGGCAACGAAATTACTTCTGTTGTGTATGGAAACAGCGGTGAAGTGAGCAAGTATTTGAGTGTGGTAAAAGACAATTTACAACATGGGAAATGGTATAGTTTGGATCCGAAATCCTCATTTTCTCCATGAACATATGGACCTTCGGATGTCCCAAAGCTCATGTACCTGACTGACTTATTGTTGGTGGGCTAGGCTGTCCGCTGCATGAGCTTACAAGGTATTCGGCCAGAATGTTATAGTCATTATCAAGACGTCATTTCATGTTAACAATAACATGTAAGTGTGTACTTAGCACTGGTTTGTTTTTTATTGGGCATAATAAAGTGCACGTTCGTTTTAAAATCACATCTTTACACTTTATACAACGAAATTAGAAACAGCCAACCAACCAGTAGTATGCGACACTAAGCTGGTGGGTAGGGAAAACTAACTGCAGATAAGATAGTAATTGGGATGTCTGCATATAGACTCATGTTTTTATATGAACCACTTTGTTCGTAATTCGAAATGATATATTCAAGAAGAAGGACCAGCTATAGGTCCTCTGATATTTCGTTTCAGCAACTAATCATACTTGAAAACAATGGGAGGAAGGTTTTCAGTTAATGTGAAACCCAAAAAATGTTAGGCGGTGCTAAATAACTGACATTTTCGTTATGAAACGAGGATTAGTTGATGCAATCTTTGATACTCAAATTGGAAAGAATCCCGAATCAGATGCACAATGGAACTAGAATCCGGCTACCGTTTTTGAGTTACCTGGTTCCTCAGGTAGCACATGACCTAAAAACTATTATCTGTCCTGAAACCGCAGACGTACACAACATTCTTAATTATAACACCGCACGCAATAACCAGGTCTATGTTAGGATTGCAAGTCCAAGTTTGCATAGAGCCTTGTAAGTGAACATATGTCCGAGTGATCAGAACATGAGATATTAATAATTAGTGGTTATGTTATTGATCATAGGCTACTCCAAACAGTTGCTTGAAACACGACAAAGAAGGGTGCCCAACTCAGACTCAAAGACACCAAAGGAATGTAAGAGTACTGCCGTTATTCCATTCAGAGAATGGGTATCCGAGGCTTTTCGTACAGAATTGAATGAGGTAGGCGTCAGGACTTTTATTCAAAAAGGGATGAAACAACATAAAATCTTGGTGCAACACAAGAATCTCTTGTCTGTTTAGATAATTCGTATCCGTGCATACAGGTTGCTCATATGTTTACAGCGGATGAATGGTGAGATACTTTAAAACAAGCACTGAACCACTACCAGAAAACAACGAAATAATTCAATAATACTAGCATAGACTTCAAAAGCCTTGGTTGCGTGTTAGAAGCGGGTCATGAGCATCATCCGGGATATGTTGAAGTGATTGAATGAAGAGTGAATATTACGCAGCAAAACTAGGTTGCGGGCGAAATATTTCTTATATAAAAACATGGTATCAAATCACTTCGCGTATGGTGGACTGTATCGAATTGATCAGGCTGGCTAGCGGTGATGGCTGAGTGAAATGACTTTCAACAGGTCAAGACTACGGTTGATCTATTTACACCCATTCTAATCGGTTTCCCCATTGGTCAACCCAGCTCACTGACTATAATGGTTTCATTTTTGTCTTGCTTTCTACATGTTCACCAAGTGAGTCAACTCTAGTAGTGGCTCTCGTTTATTTACAATTGATAGATAAACTGTTGTTGTAAACCGTAAAGACGGATGGCACGAAGATTATCTATTTGAGAAAACCAGTACACGCGTTATACGTCTCAACCAGACTATGAACAAAAACACATTTGCACACAACAATGATCTGAGGATGTTCCGATCGCTATTGATGCCAATTCTCAGTTCCTTCATGTAGTAAAAGCCATTCCATGTGATGCTTCCCTCCAGTGATTTTTCCCGTATCTCTCCCGTATTTGTCCCGCGGCCATTTCGATCCGTGCCATCACCTGCCTACTGAATAGTGGTCGTGTCAGCAGTATAGTGCGACCATACATCCCCACTGCACTCCTCCCCCGCAAAGTTTTTTCCAGTCGTAACAAAAAGCGTTCAGGTTCTCTTTCTTTTTTCGACGATCTGCGTGCCAGCCCCGATGCTGTTGACAAACCTGGTATGCATTCTCGTCTGATCGGAGTGCCATACCATTAACAAAGCTGGCTTCCGTGGAGGCGATGCTGACGTTTTTCATTCTTTATCAGATACACAGGGCCATGACGTTAAACTACTACATATGGTCCCCTCCACTTTGCCAGGAACTCCGTAAATCCGGGTCTTGTTGCCCCCAGGCTCCACCGGCCTCGGTGTTCAACCTTAGAACCAAGTTCAAACACAGTCCTTCGACCCGATAACCTCACAGTCGACCGCGATGGTAAGTGTAGCGTCTGAACAAACCATTTTTGATGACATAATATCGGGTCAGTCAGCCTGATTCCGATAGCCTCGGCAGCACAGTGTTCTAATTCGGACAGCTTTGATGGGTTGCCTGGCACGCGATATAACACTTTGAAAGCTTCGTCAGTTTTCACCTGGTGCCCGTTTTCAACCAGATGAGCGAGAATAGCGCTGTTGACTGATCGTGATTCCCCGTGTCCCAATCATCGTGGATGGTGTTCTCGAATTCGTTTCTGTTAAATCGTCCGGCACGGGTAAGGAGAACGAGTTGGTAAGACTCAAGTACAAGGTGTATCGATTGGTTACGTGGTACAGGCATATAAAGAATGAATAACCCAAGACAACCGATCAATAACAAACTGACGAATCGGCAAGCAGTAGTACACGTGATTGGTTAGTTTGTAGCATGACTTATCTGGCATAAGTTAGGACGCGTGATTGCGTGGGCGTGTAAGCGCGAGACCGCCTGTCCGATTCCGATCCAACAGTTTCGAAAGCTGTCTTGACGTTCGACTAATATATACTGCTCCACAGGAACAAGTGAATGAATAGATACACATAGATGAGGTCTGAACTGTCATTCTATCTTTGTTATAAAACCTGAGATTGGGGATGTGGAGAATAGAATACGGAGCTCAGCAGTAGCGTAGGTCCTGCTGATTGTCTGGTTGAGCCTATTTGTCAGCCATTCTGCGGCACCATCACCTTTGAACGGCAATCGAATGAACACGGGTTTCTTGCTTATCTCATGACCACGTTTCTGGCGATAAATCGTTCCGGGTAGCCGTTATCATGAACTACGTTATTTATGAATTCGAGTTCATTTTCTAGCGTATCCGCTGAACAAATTTTGCATCCGAGAACACCATCCACGATGGCTGGGACACGGGGAATCACGATCAGTCAACAGCGCTATTCTCGCTCATCTGGTTGAAAACGGGCACCAGGTGAAAACTGACGAAGCTTTCAAAGTGTTATATCGCGTGCCAGGCAACCCATCAAAGCTGTCCGAATTAGAACACTGTGCTGCCGAGGCTATCGGAATCAGGCTGACTGACCCGATATTATGTCATCAAAAATGGTTTGTTCAAACGCTGCACCTACCATGGTCAAAAATCCATCGGATCGATGGCCAACCGGCGCGGTCAAGCCAATGGACAAGCGTGACCAATCAAGCCATCACCAATTGACTGGCTAATGACCTCGCTTCTCTGTAATAGGTCTGATCGATATCTCGATCTAACTCTACTAACTTCTTATATAATTGTACCGGCCTGAAAATCAATTATTGCCTATATGTCTTTATTCTCATCTTCGTAATGGGCATATTTGAAACGTTTATATAAGAATTCACGCGAAACCTTTTTTGGGGTGCTGAAACAGTATCCAACAGCATCAGTGAAAACATGTAGAGTCTGTGACTTTTCACTCTTGACAGTCAAATTTGTTCCGATGGATATTTTGTTTTCTAAAGACGCAGAGATGGTCGATCAGCTATAGAGGAACTAACAAAGTTGTACGGCTTCTCACGTACAAATACCAGAGACACCATGTAACCATAGTTAGCAATCTGAAGCGATTACAGTGAAGCAGCACTTTTCTGACATGACTCTGCAGCTCTCACCCATTACTGACAATGCAGTCGAGTTGCCCAGGTTATTGTCCTCTAGTTCAAAGTCGTTCACGTGGACGCGTCAATGGTGAATACGTGTGCTACTGTCATCCACGTTTTGGTGAGAATGCGGTACACTGTAGCAGACCATGTAGTTTTGTCGCGGAAGGCCAAGTAGCAATGACGACAGCTGTTGATGCCATCTCAAATCGTCGCCATATATATATCCCCGACCGTTCAACTACTTCGGAGTTTATCATTCATACCGGCGTAGATGTTAGAGTTATCCCGTGGGGGAGTGACAAACGCAACCTCCAACTAGTGTCCCACAAACTACAGGTTTCTAATTGTTCTGCCATCTCAACCTACGGTGAAAAGCTGCGCACTCTTGATTTCTACCTTAGGCATCAGTTTCCCGAGGAAGTTATCATGGCGGATGTACAACACTCGATCATCGGAGTTGACTTCTTGCCATTCTTTGAACTCATTATCCACGTCAACAGTCGGAAACTGATCAGTGGCACGATTGCCTTGTGTGTACCTGGCGAGGTCACATCAGTTCGACTGGGCTGCGTTCAGCCTTGCCAGATAACCGCTTTGAAGCCCTGCTTAAACATTTTCCACGGCTTACTAATGCATCTGATCTTATAACACCTCCTGAACACGTTTTTTTTTACTACGCCGTCACCAAACGCTCACCTTCATTCACACGCCATAGACGTGTGCAATCGCAGAAACTCAAAGTAATCAAAGCAGAGTTTGAACACCTCTTACGACTTGGCGCTTGTCAGCCTTCAACTAATCTATGGACCTCATCGCGGCATATGGTTCACAAGAAATCACCAGTTGACTGGTTTCCGTCTATGATTAAGGCTCCCTGAACAACACCAGTACTGCATTCTTCTTACTCTTGACTTCTTAGTCCGACTGAACAGGAAGACTATCTTCCCCATGACGGATATCCCTCTGGCCTACCATCAGCTTTCCGTGGGCCCGGACGACATGGCCAAGACCGCATTCATCAGTCCCATTGGACTGTTTACCGTTCGGTTTGCAGAACATTGCTCAGACTTCCAAAAGTTTATGGAACCAGTACCTCATGATCTTGATTTTATATGCGTTTATAGTGATGACATCTTAGTCGCATGTGAGGACGCTCAGTAACACTAGTCACATCCACAAAGTTGCTCGAACCTTGTACCCAATAAGGTGTGACGCTGAAGCGCACATTTCGAGTGAATTTCACAGATTTTCTCAGACATCGAATCGCCCGTAATGGTATCCAACTCTTATCCGAGCAAATTAGTGCTGTAAAGGATTATCAACAGACTCAGTCCCTAAAATGTCCCCAATGCTCTTTAGGTATCGTAATTTACTACTGTCGTTTTAATCCACGGGGTCCAGAGTGGTTAAAACTCCTCGCTGACATTTCGAAAATTAATCTCAGACATTGTTTTATCCCCTTTGAAGACCGACACATCTCGGCCAAGTGTTCAGGTTGTTCTACAATAAAACTTGAGTAATGAAATTCAGCGTTTGCTTTTTTCCTCCCAAAGACTCCAACCAGTTCAAACACAAGTTAATGGTCGCTTAACTTGTCATCGAACACTTTCGGCATCCTCTAGAAGGTCGCAACTCCATCGTTCTTACTGGTCAAAAATTACTTCTGTTTGTCTTCTCCACCCCTCCTTACCGACATTCCCCGACAGAAACAAGATATCTGGATTTTATCTCCCATTTCACCACTGATATCCGCTTTATCGACGACTCCAACGATTTTGTCGTTAACGCCTTTTCATGTTAGGATGTTAACCACATATCCACAAATATCATCGACCTTCTCGCCCTCGCTAAATCTGATAAACCTCGACCGTTATTACCTTTCACACACTGGTTGGATGATTTCAGCTACCTTCAATTATTATCACATTTACGCATACGCACTTCAGCGAAGCTTGTCACTGAGAGTTACATTTGGTCTAATGCTGTTTCTTTCAACAACGCGCTGACGGAAACCATCCCACACAGTTTTATCGAGTCGCGGATATCGAATTTTGGCGTTCCAGCCACGATCATTACTGAACATAGGCGTCACTTCACGTAAACTCTTTTCCGTGATTCGAATCGTGTTCGTGAATGCGAACCTGTAACATCTATTATGTACCATCCCTTGTCGAACTACGTCTTTGGAAATTTCCATCGTCATCAGTGGGTAACAAATGGTTCGAGGGTTTGCATGTTGTCCTTGGTCTGCGAACGACTGCAAGGAACAATGTTAGATGCACTTCAGCAGAACTTGTCTGTGGTTGCAGTTTGCTTCCTGCGGAAAAATTCTCTGTTTCCCTGGCTTCTAAGAATCCTGGTTCGTCTTATATCACGCTCGTAGAGAAACACACGCGGCACACTTAACCTTCACATCCACAGAAAACGTCGCACCGCCAACAGCTCCGATGTTAACTATGCATTTGTCCTTTATTTCTATTCACGTTGGCTGACTTGAGACGCCTCGGTTGCTTCCGTACGAAAATCCTTACACAAAGACAAATACTTTGACGTCGACATAAACGAGATACGTTACTCAATAAGCGTTAACAGATTGTACACTGAAACGCTTACGCACTGATGATGTCACCTCGCTTGGTGATGAAACGTTTGCAACCTAAATGCCAAGCTCGGCGAACATATCAATGCCAAGACTGAAAGTTGTTTAAGTTGATTACTATCCTTCATCTTCATCAGGTACGTCAGGCATTACACATAAAGATGGTTCCAGCTAGTGGACTGTAGGCCCATTTAATGACTGACAAAACTTTATTTTACGCAATCCATGTTTGATGCCAATTACCCATTCTCTAATCCTCCCGCTCGCCTCAATCCCAAATTCGTTCTGCCCGATCCGTACAATGGTTGACAATGTATGAAGATTACCATTGTTAACTCAATGCCCGTTTCCTTAATTATGGATCGTCTGCCTTATTTTAACGTAGAGATCCTCACTTTTTTATCCTCTCGTTACACACCACGCCCATGTTTGTTACCATCATTGTGCGTGCAGACCACTTGTCCATTGTGTGGAACAATGCACAGTTCTCTGTCGCACGGCTTACCTTCTATATCCACATGGTCGTTGTATTCGTGGTCTAACTGCAACAACATTTTTCTGCACACTTGAGGAATCGGATTCACCGGAATTTATCTGTCGTGAGAACATAAACCCCTTTCAACCTCCATGGAATCTAGTGCGGTGGAATATATTAGGAACACTTAATGTGTCAATGAAATTGGTTTCGTAACGTTGTTGATTCATTTTTTGTTCCACTACAAATATTCTCTGCGGTATTGCGATTAGCCTCGTATGCGTGAACCAAGTATTTGAAAGTTATATGCATCGCGTAATAGGCGTTGTCGAAGCGTATTTCTCACCTAACTGGCATTGTGCTTTGGACTGCCGACTAAAGAAGGGAACAAAACTCATCTCGTCGGGTTCACCACTTGCTGAAAATTGAGATCAAACCTAAGTTCATAGCCGAAACCATTAGTTCTGTCGCGGGTTCGCTTAGCGACGAAGTTGATCTTTCTCGCGATTGGATCTTTTCTAACTTAACATACTTGCTATGCTGCCTGTTATTAACCATTATTCTCATATTAATTGTTGCCATCCGTTTCATAGTTTGGAAGTGCACAGCCACGGGAATGTTAGTCTAGTAAGAATATTTATATCACTCCCTGAAGCGAAGGCTGATGTTGATTCAGAGAAGTTTTTTTAGATAATTGGTCAGAAGCAACCCTTCCGGACAACAAACAGGTTGAACGAGCTTACTGTATTCGGACTTGTGCGAATAACCACATCAATTGGCCTATGACGATTCGGTCGTGTCTACCGTAAATTTACGGACACAGCGATTAACATGAGTGCTTCACGAAGGCACGGTCGGAGTGGAAGTCCTACTTGGCAAGCGTATACGCTACTGACGAGTATTCAACAAGTACATGATCAAATCGCGAGGAGTAAAACTTAGACGACTGTAGAATTGTCGACATTTCGAATTTCGCGGACAGCCAATATCAAACAACTAAAATCAAGACGGTTGTACCACGCCGTCTGTTTTAGAGATTGCTTATCACATACACAGTTGGCGACATCGGTTTCGGAATAGGTTGTTTCAGTAACCGAGGCGAAATGTCACC
>QNGE01007634.1:0-21763 GCA_008508345.1 Paragonimus westermani | reverse complement strand
AACTCCAATCGATAACCCCGCGATTAGGACTTCCGAGACAGCAGGTGTTTCGTTCCCAACCCGGTAGTAACACATTTTGGCTACTGCATCTACCATGTATAGGTGATCGCACCAGAATGACATTGCGCATGATTAATATTTTTATGTGATGGTAACTCCAAACTTTCTTACTTCAGCCCTCCGAATGTATGAATACCAGCTCATTATGAGAAAGTTTGGACTATCCAAGCAAAAACTAAGTATCTCAGAAAGCCATTTATTCCTGAATAACCTGAAGAAAACTCTTCCGACCTAATCGTCTTCATAAATTGTATGCATAAAAATGTGGACCTGGTAGCTACATGAAAGTGTTAATTATGTTTACGAACTTTCCAACGTGCACAATGTTTAACACAGAGGACAATGATTGAATTCCATCATTTTGATGCAGTTTGCTGTGGAGTGGCCTGGGTGGAGATGCTCAAGCTTTGACAAATTGAAGCTTTTGTCAATAAATGAAAATCGGCAAGTTTTGGTAGTTTATCTGTTATCACCGAGATAAATCGAGCAAACCTAATGACGTTAAAACCGTAAACATATCTCTACTTCTCAGCATAAAAAGTGAACCGTGTGTTTCGGTTGCTCGGTTACGTTTTTACTTTGTCACTGGTAACATTGTAACGTCTGTAGTCGTCTTTGCTTTTTCTCGACAATAATCAGATGATGCACAAAGTCGGAACAGCTGCATCTCAGATCATGTTAGCGTTGCCAGAATGTTCATATGGTGGCCACCGAAATAAACAGCGTGTGTAGTTTAGATTTACACATATGAAGATGTTCTTTTGTCGATCTCAACAGATTTCTGTCCATGGCACTGCAGAGTTTACTTGGGGATCAGTTTCAGGAAAAATGAGCAATTAATCAATCTGCCGTAGCATCTGCAACACATTTCGGGCCTTTCTCTATCCGATCTGCCAAATTCCGACCGTTTTCTAGACCAGTGTGTACTGTGAGTTGAGTAACGATTAACCATCAACAACGACACACACAGGTGAGGGAACATACAGCACAGTTTGAATTACAGTCTTGTTTAGTCAGGAACACACTTCGGACAGATAATCAATTATAACAAGCTCCAGTCATCCGCTTCATGGAGAATGGACAATAGAGGTCTTTCCAATGCCTTTCTCTAGGGTATCCCAGTTACACTGTTTTACATCACAGAAAGCATATCTCTTCTTACAATCCAATTGCATCACATTCGTGAGACAATTCTCACTCACGATAACTAACACAGTACTTGGTTAAGTCAATCTCGTATTATACGTTTAAATCAAATTCATTGTTGGGAGTATATGCAGAATAGACAGAAGAATAATCAGGTGAAGTTTTTCACGGTTTTCTGACTGAAACTTGAGACGACCACTGTTAGGTTTGCATACAATTTCATCACCACACCAGTATTATCCGAACTTCCGGAAAAATTTATCGAATCTCAAAGATGAGGGGCACCATTTTTCTAATGGACAATTGATAATCGTCTTCTGTTGCAACGCTGGCAAGATGCCCTGCTTGCTCAAAGACAACTCTAAGCGAAATAGCTGTGACAGATTGAAAAGAATATTTGGGGATATAAAAGCAAAGGAGGAAAGGCAATTCCACACTTTTACTGACAAAAACATTCCGTTTCTTTGGGTAGTAACGATGAGACTGTCAACAAATTTGAAAACACAAGAGACCACGCGAATTAGTACCTGGTGACTTCCGTCACATCTAATCAGATGCACACTGTAGCGTTATTGTTTATGGGACAAAGTCAAACAAAGTTCGTCAAAACCAATGCAACATTACAAACAAACATTAAGAAGCACTGACATTTCTCATTTACTACAGCACCTTCAGACTGATGGCTATCTTTCTGTTGGTAAAGGGTGGTTGTCATCTAGCATTAGCAACAGCTTCAGTAAACTGAAGGAAACATCAACAGTCAATTTCGTACACAACCTTCGTAACATTAGTCCTGATAACCTGGTGCTTAAATCTCAAGATGTGAGGTGCTGTCGAACATGCTGGCTGCGTGCTCTTTACAGATTGCACCTGTATTCATCTCATGTTCACCCCAAGCTGAAACATACTCAGCTACTCGGCTACGTGTCTTCTGTTCCGTTTTGACAAAGTAGATGGTGTGACATTCAGACTTAAGCCAGTTAACGCGGTGAGATGTGGTGTGCAGAGCTAGTACCTCTTTCGCCATTATCGCTAAAGCTCTAGAATACAGTGGTCATGAATTTTATGTAATAACACATCTCGCTCCACAACGTCCCTAAAAACGTGTTCATATCATTCACCAAAGGACAGAACAGTGGTTTTCAGTCACTATATATGAAGTTCGCCAATGGCCTCCCCTCTTCGGACAAGTTTATCCCTCTAAAGGTGTGAGCGCTGACGACCAGCTGGAAGTTGAGGCAATAATAACGCCATCTTTTGCTGTGATCAGTCATAGTTTACCACGATGGTGATTGTTGGTCACTGCCAATTGCTACTCTTTATAGGATAAGCCATTACCTAGTTCTTCTGTGCCTGGGTTACCTGACATGCTTCATGTATGCCGTCCACTGTGCTCCAAACATTGGACGTTCTGTCTACGCAGAAGCGGATGAATGGTTCCCCGCTGGAACTACCTTTCAATGAATCAAAACCGTAGGCATAAGATTCAAACGAATCAGATTTCCTCAGCGAATTGTCACCATCACCAATAAGTACACATTGTTGGATTTAATGAATATCGTCCAGCTACGTGGTTCCCCCAGGAGGCTATTTCTATCTCCTGTATATTTTTGTAATAAAGATAATTAGTGGGATGGCAGACGATATGGAGATGCACTTTTATCTCTCAAACTACTGTCGAGGCGGAGAGTGGGTAGCCGTCGTATACCTTATCTTTCTACCTTATGACCAGCGCCATTGGGAGACAATTATTATATCTGTCTGGAAAGTAGCTTCTCGAAGGTCCACACTTCAGGTAATGAGATGCTGATGGGTTACGGCTGGTGACCACTCGTGTGCTTGGTTACCAGTTGACGTTGTTACAGTCAGAGAGGGTGAATGTTGTAAACAACACCATGACTTTACTGTGTATCATGGAACGACCACCGCCGAATCTGAAGGTTCGATGAACTGAATCGCTGATAGCATTAGGGGAACCAAGGCTTATAAACAATCGAATGAAAGTTGCTAGTAGCGAATATGTTAGACCGATGACAACTTTGACCTACGTTTGGCGAAATGGTTGACATGCGAGTTAACGGAGTTTTGATTGCATCAATTTCAATAAAATCACGTTCAGGGGGAATTCAATGATAGCAATGGAGAGTATCCACGTGGGAAAAGTATGTTTGCCACGTAGGGTTCGCGGTAAAGCCGTGAACGTGTGGCGAATATTACTGTTTCTGTACCGTCTTGTGATTCAGTGCACGATACCCACCATATGGTTACCAGTCTTCAGCTGCTTTGGGGACTATTTGCAGTAATGCCTGGCTTTTCACAGTTCAGTGAGAATTTGTTTTTCATCCTTATCCTTTCTGGGATGCACTAACCTGCAATCTCATATTGCAATGCTCTTTGTATTACACCTCACAAATCTTTCTTCTTAGTTTAGATCTCGTTATTGCAGCTTCTGTCTGTTTAGTTTCCGAGAGATAAGTTTCCTTTCCTTATTAGCCAATCAACTGGCTAACCAGCATTGGCCGGCTGAACAGAAAAGCCCCACTGACACAGATTGGAAGATTTTGAGCAGGAACTCTTCTGCAGCACGTGAAGCTCTAATTTCGCTTCAGGGCAACCAACAGGGTGTAGAAGAGCAGATCTGATGGCGGATAAATGCGAGTGTGTTCCGTGGTTGGACACTAACTTGCGAAACTGGCGTGTCAATGTTTAATCTAAATTACTTTTTCCCAGACCACCGGGAGAAAGTGGATCGTTAGGTCTGGAAACAAACCACGTGTGATCAACGTCAGTGGACTGAAAAACCTATCTAAACCTAAAACGAAATTTCCATTGCACTTCAGAGTGCGAGATACTTTCCCAGCAATCGGATCAACAAAATCGTGCGAGGTGATGGCACATTTACGTTTGCCTGTGCCAACACTGTCTCGGACCTTACCCTGTTAGAGTTTTTCGCAAGACCGCGGTCTAACTTTAGGCTTCTCTGCAATTTTTGAAGAAACCGCAAGGGCAACATTTATCTTTCACTGGTTTTACAGTTCTCAAACAACTGTGTAGTTGGGTTTTCCTATTTGATTTCTGGTAATGCCATCTCTTGCTACCTTAAGGGCACGTCACCAGTTGACCACTCGCAAAATGAATGGAAACGACTGAGTGGCATAAGTGTTCTACAGAGACCTTTGTGTACCACGGTGAGTATGTCTACATGGTGATAACGAGCAGATGTTAGCGGTGCATCGCTGTGTATGCAAGCCTCGCTGTTTGGTTCGAGTTTAGTTACCGTAGTTATGTCCGAAAGGTAAGTTCTTCGAAGGCGTTCTTCTACTTGAAGCACCATAGTTGACAGTGTATTTGGCTGTGAAGTAATGCTTAAGTCGATACTGCGAGCGGAAACTCAGTACCACTTTGGAACTAGCAAAAACCTGTGGTTGAATAGTTGGTTGAAGGTCTCTCTCACTGTAAGTCTGGAAAAACATTGTGTTTTCGTCGCCACTTGGCTATATGCAGATACGCGCTGGAAGACCAGAAATAGACTAGCAAACCTCGACATATACTGTGCACGTGTCCGCACTACGATTCAAGTGCACTGGTGAATGTCCGTCCTTAGAGTATTTTAGAATCCATGATCGATCACAACCTGCGGTTTTGATGCCGATAAGGTGGTGAACACCAAATGGCATTGAATAACCTCTAAGCAGACAAGGTGTGCAACGAGCTTCCTCATTCGGCACCATTAGTGTAGTGATGACGAGTGATTGCACACCATCACTCTTTAGTAGTGAGTCATGGGAATGTGTTCAGACATGCAAGTAACCGCGAAGGAAATACGAGAAGAAACACTGGAGCACAGTATGCCATGAAATGGTTCTCGGTATATAATGGACTTGGGCGTTAGCAACTATCGAACCGTGACATTCTGGGATCAGTGTTATATGCAACTGAGTGTGTTTGCTTGTTGTCATGTTGAAGCCTGATTCTCTTTATGCCCAGATTTGCTGTTATATCGAACCGGTCTTTACTTTCGCCACAGTGACGCAATATTCAGCTCGAATATTGCTAAAGTTGGTTGATCAGCCATGATATATAGCCACTGTCTGCAATAGCGCAGAGTGATAACAATCTGACTGCATCCTACTATCATTAAGAGGAATTTGTACAGTACGAAATGTAGTGCCGTCGGGTAGCAGACTGAAATAAATCATTTGTTCGTTGATTAAGATTTATGACATCACATTAGTGGGGCTACATATACTAACACTCATCACATAAATCTGGTAGCTGTTTCTATCACATTAAAAGGCGCTCTTTTTCTGGAACTTGGCAGCGATGACTGGAAACCTCAATTTAACATTCCAACAATAACGAGAACAACAAAAATATGTAGCGCAATAAAAAAAGAATTTATGACCAAAATTAACACACACACACACACACACCGACGACAAATATAAGTTGCGTGAAAACACCTGGTTTAGACATTAGGAGAAACGCGTAGTGAACAAGCTTGTTTCCGGTGATTCATCATCAGGCTAATTATAACACATTTGTATGAATTAATCATGTGTGAAAAAAGGTACAGTGAGGAAGCGAACGGTTCATTATCAGTTTCAGAAGGATCAGGCCGATTGTACAAATTATTGATGACTGTTAATATAGTGGTCATGATTACGTAATCTGTTCGGTCCGGACGTGAACTCCAGGCCATGGAAGACTCAGTGTTTTTACGAAACGTTTTTGAATACATAGTGTGGGGACAGTAAACGGATGGCTATGGCTTCCGTGACTGCCAGTAAGCGTTTTTTGACATGTTTTGATTGTAAACCCGATGCGTGATAGATAGGACGAAATGAGTCATTGAGATCGATTGGGTGGTTGGACTCCACTGGGTGTGCAGCGATGGAAGCCGAGCAAGATTTTGCCAATTCCCGAGTTAGCCACACCGGATGATGCTCCCGAATGGGTTCGGATAGTCGCCGTGTTGCGCGGCCTACATAGCTCGTTCCACAGGAACAAACGAAATGCTATTCACAGTAAGAGGCAGCATGAACAAGCAATGTATCATTCAACTGAAGGCGCAAAATCGGTATGGAATTAAACTGGACTCGCAGTTTTGCTGCAAAATAGATCTTGTTCTGGGCTACGCTAAGTTTGTTGCTTATATTCCTGGAGGCCTTGTCGCTCTTAAAAGGCAATGAAATATAAACGGACTCTTTCTCTACGGTGTGTGGATTGTCTAATTTTGTGCCACTTAACATGTCTATGAACAAACTGTTCGGGATAGCCATTCTCAACTAGGACTGCATGTATGAATCGTTTTTCCTCTTCCAGGGTATCACCCGAGCATAGTTTCGTCGCTCGATCGACCATACATCGGATGACATTGATTTTCTGTCTAAGTGTTAAAAAACTATAGAAATTCGTGTACTGTTCCGTCCACGTCAACTTACTGTGTACTATCCTTTCTATCGTTCCATCTGAGCGGTAGGCCAGGAATACGTCTAGGAACGATATGCCGTCAGGTGACTCAGGGTCCATGGTGAAACGGATATTCCTGTGGACTGAGCTGAACCGTCCCAGTATTTCTCTAGAGCTAATTGATTCATCCGTTACGCAAATAATGTTATCTACATATCGCTTGTAACGAGTAAACGAGTTAATCTGGGTTGATAGCGATCCACTTTCGAGCTTTGCCATAAAAATATGAGCTGGTATTGGTCCCAATGGTGACCCCATTGCTAACCCGTCCGTTTGCCGATAAAGCATACCGGGAAATGGAAACTGAAAATTATAGGTAAAACGGTATAACAACCATTTTAATACTTCTACCGGAAATCCCACATTTATGAAGTAGTTCTCAAGATAATCGTCTAGAAACTCGATTGTTCCCCTGAGCGGGATATTAGTGGATGTGGATGTTACATCAAGCGAGAATATTTCTTTTCTTGACACATTCAGTTCCTTCAATATTTTAACGAATTTGAATGAATCCCTCAATCTGTGGACTGCTAGCTGTCTCCTTACCGACTCTAACATCCCTGCTAACCATTTCGCAATTGCATGATACGGGAAATTACTCATTGCCAAGAACGATCGCAAGGGTATTCCGCCTTTGTTAACCGTGGGCAAACGGTAAAGTCTAGGGATAACAGTGCCCACTGGTTTGACTTTCGAAAACCTATCTGAATCGATAAGTCCCACCTGTTTCAAGCATCGCAACGATTTTGCAAAAGCCTTCTCTATAGTCATGGTTTTATCCCTCTCGTTGTCTATCTTTACACATTTGGTTGTATCTTCCAATAACCAGTCCATTTTCCTCAAGTAATCAGTCTTATCGAGAATGACGACTCCTGCGCCTTTATCAGGTTTGGAGATTACGACCTCCCGGTTTCACCTTAGAGATGCAAGTGACGATAAATGCTACCTTGTCAGTAAGTTCATGACTAGTGATTTTCGCGTAAAGTATTGATAGCAAGACTGAATTAGCGTAGCCTTGAACACTTATCTGTTTAAATCTGATGACGGCTGAAAATCACTCAAATGGTCATGAAGGTTCTCGAACTGAGTCTCTAAATCTAGTTGTTCGAACCCTTATATAGGACAGCAAAATTTCGACCCCGATGATAGTACTTCAAGAGTGGGGTTATCCAATGTTAAAGATGAAAAGTTTTGCACGTACCGTTCGGTTCAGAACAATCCCCTTGTGGTACAACATCCGAGGAAACGTGAATAAATGATGCAACCAATTGGGATGCGGCTACTATTGACATAATGCCATGATACTACAATAATACACAACACAATGAATGCGGGTTATAATGATAAAAATCGAAATAGCGTGAAACAAGCAAATCTGAGTCGCACGTGCACTGGAACTTAAACTAATCTGTCAATCGTTGGTTGGCCCAGTTAAATGAAGTGACGTATGGATGGACGTTGCATGAGAACTCCCGAATGCAAATCGCATTCAGGAGAACTATTCGGCCAACCATTATCGATATCCTATGAAATTGTGTAAGTGTTCAGCGTTTTCAGATTGCCGAATCACCATAATTAGTTGGCCATGCGACCAGAATTTGACTCGTGAAATGGTACTGAATGTGCATTTGCTGACGATCACCACAGTGTACCACCAAGGATACTTGCGTCAATCCAATTTGCCTACTTATAAGTAGTACAGGATTTTCACAGAACTCGGAGTTCACCAATTTTCTCACTACCCACCAGTAATCTAAAATATCGCCTAGCGCGTACAATGGGATTTCAACCCATCTCGGAAGTCCTAATTCCGGATTTTGTCGAGTGGAGTTAACAAGACATTTTCTGTGTTTCCTCTCGAGACATTCGACCAACCTGACCACTGTACACAAGCGAAAGTGGTCGGGCGCTCAGATATGATAAATCGGTCGTGCCTAATGTGAGGTCTGTGGCACAGTGGTCAACTGAAAACTTGAGCGGAGTTCTAGTGCAGGCCGTGGCAACGATATGCACTACTGACGAGCTGCAACAACACAGAAACTCGAGTCTAGTGTTTCGTTTCGAAAGAGGCTCTCTGGAATGTCTGCCTGAATCAGAGTGCTGCGATCAAATGTGATGCTCAAATTGAAATTGACCAAATCCCGACTATTGATCAGTATTACAGAACGACTACCAGTAAGCAGTGGGTTTGGTTTATGCGAACTGGAAATCACACGAGGCTGATCGCAGTTGTGGCAATCCGGATGACTTCTGTGTTAGCCACTTGCGAGCGATTAAGTTTATCAATAAAAAAACATCCGTTTTACCATGGGACCTGAGTCATGTGATGGTATTGCGATCCTAGACATCTTGTTGTCCCGCCGCCCAAATGGGTCGATTCAGAAGAAGGTATGCCATGAGTTGGGCTGGACCGGACGACATGAGACCTCTCATATTTTCATAGAACTGATGCAAGAACTTAACCTAATGGGACTTCTCGGAGGCTGAGCTACGATAACCTGCTCAAATGTCACTCTAACGCAGTATTTGGAAACGGCTAGATAAAACAAATTGTTCACGAGCATTTGCTTAGTAGCACGAAATTCGACGAACTGTTCATTGTGGAGCCATATCAGGTTCATCAGGTCTGTTCGTCGTGTGTTAGAAGGTTCATGGTGTAACAAATCCTACGTTTCTGGCAGCTTTTTGAATAACCACCCAATGAATGATTTTGAGAAGTGGGCTCATTAGATTTGCTTCTATTTGAACAATTTTGCAGTCTCAGAAATATTCATGAGTAATCTGAATTCGTCCTTTAAATACAATCAAGTGACAGGAACACATATCACTTAGGAGCTTGCGCACATCCGGACAATAGCACCACCTAGATGGAACGCTACTATAACGGAGGATTAACAGCCACATTGGCATCAGTCAAAAACAGTCAGCATTGTGTATTAGTTGCGCTCTACCCAAATCGTGTGATACAACATGTCGTGGTTTCAAAATTGTTATCGTTTTTCGTGTACACACACTTGCATCCAAGCATACAAGGCACTTTCGAGAGAGATCACCCACCAGGATAGGTACGCGCCTATAGAACCACGTTGGATGTTTCTTATCATAGCTAAGTACATTGGCTGCGCAACGCCAACAGTACCCTTCAGAACAGTGTGGCTCGTTTTGTGCAATACGGCTGTAAACCTAAACTACAAGCGGTCGAGGACTTGTGAGACACTACCATCCGACACGTACACGACGCTGTTGAGATCTACAGATAGGTGATGCATCTGGAAGTGTGGGTGAACCAGCCTCAGTCCAACCAAACTTCAGGCAGCTATGAGGAGAATGCGGGATCAATGATGTGATACCAAAAGTCGTAAAAGAGAAATTACGTTTCACTTACACCCACCATTTGCGTGTTCCTGGAAGTAGCCACAATATTTGTTGTGATCAACTCTTAGGACGCCTCCAGAAATTAAGGGAACGAATGGGTGCTGTAAAATTTACCCCGATTATTGTGTGTACTGATCACAGTTGAAAAGTGGGAACGCGCTTGATGCTTGTCCAACACCTACTGAGAACGCTTTCCTGAAACACTCTCGAACTGTGGCTCCAATAAACGTCGATCCATATGAAAACGATGAGGTTTGAAAGCAAACCATACAATTCCAGCAACGTTCAGCAATATCAGAAGTCCTCAGCTCTAGCACAGTCCAGGATCAATTGCGTCAAGCGGGTTAAACGAAAGAGAAATTAATCGACGGACTCAAGATCACTCGACGGTGACCAAAGAATTGTCAGAAAAAGTTTGTGAAACTTTCGAACGATTTAAGCAGCACTGGAAAAGACGCAAACCAGACGACGTTCACGGTCGAAGTAATAGATGGGTCGTTGAGAAGGTGCTGTGAGCAAATAGGTTTCACTACAGGAGGATGCGATGATACCAGGTCTCCTGTAGAAGACATACATAGAAGTATACATTCAGAACAGAAATGTAGGTTTGCAGCTAAGATAGTTAGACAAGCCATGATAAGTTTGCTAACTCCAAGATCAAGGTTAGTTGGAAAGGACATACGCACCACATGCACCTTGTAGTGAAATGTTCTGTAAAATTGGACAGCCACGTAAATCCATATCGAAGTGCGTATATACACATATATATTCCGATTATGTATCAAATGGATCTTGTTATGACGTTTACGTCAACCACGTTTTGTTGTCATTTCCTCGTTCGAATGAAGTTCTATCCTTTGCAAATCAATCTCAGACTCATCTATGCAAAATTGTTTAATCGGGTGCAGTGTTTCTTCACGTATGTGAGGATCTGTCTGCATAACTGTTTACAAAGATAGCTAATTCTAGGGAAATCTTCGGAAGAAATTGTACCCATGTTACTGGAAATTCCGTATGCAAGTTTGTAACAAGCTGGTATGCGTACACACTAAAACATATTAGCTGGTATCTGACCGTGAGCTGCAAAATTTGTAATGCGAATTTTTCAGTAGCTCGTTCTGTTGAATATCACAATATACCCAGGGCATGTTACGAGTGAAAACAACTAACATTGTTGGTCATTAGGAACGCTCATGAGAGAGAATGAAGACTACATGAGTGGCAGGAATTGCACCGTCAAACCAATAATCGATTAGCAAAGATCGAAAATCACAGTTAACTTAAGACTTGTGCATCGAGAAACAGCACACAAGTGTCAGCTGCGGTAGGGTTCGTTTACCTTACACGACATAAACATTTATCCATTGATTGACTATACTTGCGAAAGCAAACAAAACAGAAAAGTTCCCAACTCACATGGCAGCTCGTGCGACCCTCATGAACGAAACGTCCGACTTTTAGGACGCACCTGCAAGCTTTCTGAATAACACTTGTATTTTAGGGTTCTATATAAAGCCGATCCTTACTCACTGATTTTGTAACCTCACCGTCTGATTTCAAAGTCCTGTTAGAATGATCAGTCTACTATTTGTGTGTATTTTTGCTGCTGTTGTTCAAATGGCAGGTAAACCATGACTTTTTACAAATCCAACAAATCGTTTCGGTTAGCATTTGTGTTACTTCTCTATGCTCTGGTCAGATTTTTATTCACTCGGGCCTTCAGATTATAATTGTAATCGAGTCGCTTGAGCTTAATCAACTATCGTAAAACTATTCATTCAACTCGATAACTCTACTGTCACGTCTTTTTCAGCTGGTCAAATACGATGTTATCATGGTGTCTCTACTGAACAAGGAAGTTTGGATAACTTGCCGGTCATTCAGAACTGCGGATCATGTTTGGTGAGCTTTAGTTTGAAAACACATTTCATCATACGTGCTTTAACACACGCTTTGATAGCGGAGTACTGATGACATGAAGGAGTAATATTATATAAATGGCTTTACCGACCAAATTGTAATCAGTCGAAAGTCGGCTTAGTAGAATGACATTAATTCGCTGATGGTAATTTTCTTTCCGCTGAAAACAACCTCTGTGCAATGTGACGTAAAATATTGAAACTTCCAACGTTTCTGATGGTTGAGGACATTTTCGCGAGTTACCGGCCCGGTCTCCCACCTAACTGAAATGTCGATGTCATTTCTCTTGCCTGAACTTCCTCAACAGTATCAGGAGTCCATGTACGAAGGATCGTTCAGCAATGCATTTCATGGTTGCGTTGACAAGTGCGCGCCATACAACATGGAAAACGAGATAAGGGAATGTTGCGAAACGGATCTCTGCAACGTTAAAGGTGGTTCTGGTGAGTAAAGTTCGCATGCACTTGTGTGTGGACAGGTAAACTTGTATTCTTTTTCAGTGTTTACTTGATGTTTGTATATGAATATTGCACTGAACAATGCTTCTTGATGAATTGGTGATCTCCAGGCGGATCCGCACCAACCAAAGTAATACCGACCCCTAAAAAGCCTGTATACCAACCGGCACAGGAGAAGCCGTCAAGAGGCCAACCAGCTTGGAAAAAGTCAACAAGAGACCAACCAGCAAAGAAAAGACCATCAAAGAAGCAGCCAAAAGTCAAACAGTCGGAAGGAGGCCGAGCAATAATGGCGCCTGAGATTACTACTGTGGAAGAAGAGGGCATGGACGAGGATGAGTATTAAACCGATGATGATTCAATTCCCCAAGTGTTCCTGTGGAGTAAGTGAACTGTTTCATCTTGGTCAGCTGATTTGTACATGAGTTTATTTGCGACTTTCATCGGTTCTGTTTACTTCAAAAGATAACTGTAGAATGCTCTTCAAGGGGTTTACCAGATTACTTTTCGATTTACGGTGCACCCTTTATGCTGACTGTCTCTTTCTTTTCCAGACAGATTTGCAGATCTTGTTCATCTGCTCGCTTACTTGAGAAAGTACGCAAATAAAATGCACTGTTATCACGTTGCCATTGTTTTTGATGCGATTCCAAAAGCTGGCCTGAATGGGACTAAATTTTGATCTAACAAACCAAATCATGTATTTTTGCAAGTCTACGAAGGTAAATTGTAGAAACCACACGAAGCAGTGTTTTGGTCGACTAGTAACCTCTGTGAACTCGGTGTAGATGATATTAGTGACTCGAATTTGGGGCACTGTGGTTAGTCAGCTCATTTGGTTGATACAGTTGGATCACACGTCGACAGCATTCGTCACCACATTCATTTCTAACATTCGTTCGTCACCCGACTCTTGTGTGATATATGACGTCCGGTAGGTGAAGATGCCCGTGCAAGCACCCCGTGGTCCATCGGATAAGTAATTGGACTAAAACCTGTCACTTATTCACGGGGGGTGTTTTTGATCTTTCGGCTTGCGCGATAACGATGAGATCCAACTAGGTTGAAGCAAAAGTTCGCCGCCACGTAGATTGTCGTTGGGGCCAAAGCCTTTCAGAAACTCCTTCTCAACCCCTCCCAGGGTCATGGTGGATGTTTACTAGTTTACTAATCAGCAAACAATTCGGCTGATCGACCTCAGCTTATGAGCGAAAGGAAGCGCAACAGCTAAGGAAAGTAACATGCAAACACGTACATACAGGCACAGATGAACGTCACGAGTGACGATATAGGTCATCGTTCTGGCTCATTATGCTATGACTTTCTGTAGGGGCTATATTATCGCCTCTGAAATAGAAGGTTTTTTGTCTGTTAACCCCGCCCACGAGTTCATCCCGTTTACTTATACACCAATCCATAGTGTTCACCCATACATATAGCATATCTATGAATTTGACGTTCGAATACAACATTATTCAATCAGCTTTACGCATTTAACGTTTCCGTCTACAATATCCACGTAGTCAACGTGCCATCAGATGTTGCGCCACCTCCCTTTAGATGGTACGTTTATGATGCGCAAAAATGTTGAAAAATGGAAAGTTGTGTAAATTTGGTTCAGGCTCATCGGTTCACTAAGCTCCGATTGAACCGAGACCTGTGTTACTTACAGTACGTGTGGGTGTGTTCCGGGTGTGATATTATGTCATCTTTCAGCGCTTGTTTCACTATGGAATTAGTACTACACTGTCTTAATTTAGACTGACTTCCGTCACGTTATATATGCTCACGATCCTTAAATATTGGGTCGGCTTAAACTTATCTTATTTTGNCCTTCTCAACCCCTCCCAGGGTCATGGTGGATGTTTACTAGTTTACTAATCAGCAAACAATTCGGCTGATCGACCTCAGCTTATGAGCGAAAGGAAGCGCAACAGCTAAGGAAAGTAACATGCAAACACGTACATACAGGCACAGATGAACGTCACGAGTGACGATATAGGTCATCGTTCTGGCTAATTATGCTATGACTTTCTGTAGGGGCTATATTATCGCCTCTGAAATAGAAGGTTTTTTGTCTATTAACGCCGTCCACGAGTTCATCCCGATTACTTATAACCCAACACATAGTGTTCACCCATATATATACCATATCCAGCTAACTCATGTATGCATTCTCCAAGATTACCATTGTTAACAATGGATTTAAAATGCACCCATATTTATTAACAAATTACCTAATTTCGTTTGGCCGAAGGAACTCGAGCTTTTCCATTGAAGCCCATTCGGAGGCAGTCAGCGACTAACTCGCTTCAAGGGATATCAAGTGCAAAGTCTTATTGTAGTAATTGGCTACGCTTGGACCGAGAACACAAGTCCAACAGCCATGTTCATAAAGAAATGTTTTATCAAATTATCCACTGGCCACAATATAAGCGCAGTTGATTCACTACAATCCACAAAATCCCAGACTCACGGTTCCGTTGGTAGACGCTTGCAGCTGTACTTAGCATGTTTGGGATATGCTCTGTTTTCTTAAGCATAATAGGCAACATTATATCACACACCGCTGACTTCAGCACCGGAGTGCAGAGCTAGTTGTAACGTGCACTTGTTCAGAACGACATACGGTGTTCCTTTTTAGACACGTAACGAGAGGAAATGTGAGTGGCGTGTAACTTCACTAGCCAACCAGGAAACACATAAAAGTGACTGTTAGTTAGTTTGCTCACTCTTGGGCTTATCAGGGGCACTTTGTGCTTCAAATGGAAGATGATGAGAGATTCGACCAACAAAGACGAACAACGAGGAATGAAGGAAAAATCTTCAAGGGGCTTGAAAAAGTAGGGTTATTAGGAGAGCATCCAAGTTTTCTCTCAGCGACACAGTTTGTGTGGAAAGTTAGACAGGGCACTTTTGACAGAAAATCGATTGAAACCATCCGATGAACCCCAGGTAGTACTCAAAAATTCTCACAATACCCATTAGAAAAATGATGTAGTGAGCAAGCACGTTTTTGGTTATTCACCAGCAGTCCGAGTACACAACATTTATATGAAACATTGTTGCCCGAGAGAAACGGGAAAATTAACAAGCCGTGAGATGCCGGATCTTGACCTCAGCTGAGAGACGATCCAAATGTGGCTGAATAACCTCCACTTGTGCGCACAGAAGTGTTTTGTTTAGGTTTGGCTGTTGTCATTGTCTATCACCCACACCATGATTGATCAAAATGGTGCGGTTCTAGCTGCGTCTTAACTGGGACGTGGTTGTATCCAGACTTTAACTCCATATGTATCTGTGATGTGATTCACCGCAATCGAACTTGTTGCTGTTTTCCGTTCCACTTTGACGAAAATGTTTCTTATAAATGTCGTGTTTGGCTCAACGGTGAAAAACCGAAAAACGCGCTTATTTGACACATTGTTTTTTCCTGAGAACTTCAGGTACAACAAGACTCTGACAGTCGTCACATAGTTGCTCTCCTTATCTGGACGTAAAGAATATTCAGTGGATATTAGTCAAGGTGGCAACTTTATAACCGAGTGAACTCAACTCTGAATCGTATTACTGTACTCCCGAAAAGCCAAATTGAGTTAGCGTTGCACCTACTCATAGAAGCTGTCTTGGCAAGTTCAGATGTTTGTCAGATTTCAAACTAAAAGGAAGTCAGAATTGTAGTCACCGATTATCAGGGTAGTTAATGTGTCCCCCTTGGAAACAATCAAACAGTCTGAGCACTATTCATGACCAAACATGTCTGCGCGTTTGTATATGGTCGTATCTAATGTGAGATCAGTGACGCCGTGATCAGTGCGATCGCCTCAGGGAAGCATGACCAAAAACCAAGTCACAACTACATCAAAATTATTCGCTACTGTTGAGATTTAGTTGGACCGAAACTTGAATCTGGTGTTTATTTTCACAAAAGGTCGGCTGAAATGCCTATCCGAACACAAAGGCTGCTAATATCCTTGAGCAGTGTTCAGTTTACGTTAGTCAACTCCCCGATAACCTGTCAGTATCTCTTGTTCGTTGAAAAAACTGTCTTCCGCATGAAATTTTATGGAGACGGATCTTTGCATTCCATTTACCTGATACTGTGTCATAGGATACATTTGAAAATACCTCAGCCCAACTAGACCCCAGCTCCAAAAATTAACTGAACAAGCATGAACACTTGCAAGCTAGAGGCTGTTGAGCGCCAAACAAAGATTCGGGTCGGAAGTCCGTCTGATGCAAAGGTTTCACAAATTGGAAATTACATTCATGTTGCAACAAGAAGTACATGATATGCATGAAAAGTTAATTCAAGATCAAAGTTCATGCTAATACAATGAGCCATGCACAGTCATTTGTGTAAATGGAGCCGAACAGGTTTCAGTACAGTCTTCTGTAAGGTGCACTCCCAAGATGGAATGATATAGCCTCCGGGAAATCATGATAATATATACGCCGGAATTATTGTGAAATCGTCGTGTAAAACTTCGATTCTGTCGAAAATTAAAACAACCTGAATCCCTTAAACAATATGTAAGGGACGTAATGAAAACAAATGTATTGGTAATCGATAGACTGATAAATCGTGTTTTACCTGAAAGTAAATACTGCACACTACAACTTACGAACGTAGATTGGGTTTCCAAAAGTGGTCAGGTACCACTTCTGGTTGAATAGCGATAATGTAGGTGCTTGGTTGAGGATTACTGCTTGAGGATCCGGGATCCATACAGAATTACCTTATGCTGGCAACATCCGCACTCACACTTAGAACAAGGTGAGATCAGCAAAGGAAATTATCGTCTATTGCGCACAAATATGCTGACTACTTCAAATCAACTGGGTTGAATCGGTTTAGGTAGTTGTCGGGCAACACCTGCTTATGTACAGCATGAATTCAGTTAGGATCACCAGCTGAGTTGCCTCAGAGCCACAGAGAACTGTATCCTTTTCTTGTCCAAATCTGTGAGATCCTCTGTGAGATTGGGTTTAACGGTGCAGTCGTCAAGAAGCGTCCGGGTACAATAACGCGAAATAGAATAAGACTGAAGGAATCGGCATTGAAGAAGATTATTGTACCCTAGCTCCAGTTTTAGTATTGCAAATCGTTTTATTGTACTCACTGTCTCTCCAAGTAAATAGTGGATGGGACACAAAAGTCGGTTTGAGTTGCCATCTGTATTGCTATATAGAATTGAAATAAAGCTTTCATAAACTCCAGTATTCAGTAGGTTTACCAGTGGACTTTGTTAACTCTCTCTTAGATACCCTATACAAATATTAACAAGTTGTCTGAGTTAAGTGTGGTAGATATCAGGGTGAATAAGGGTTCCTGACGTACTACACACGTAGTGCAGACAATTCACAACTGACAAGCAGATAGAGTGGCGGACAAACCACGAGCTACTCGATCAGTACAGCTATTGTGTGCAGTATGGGTTAATGAAGTTAACAGTAGGTATGTCCACGCCGCAACAGATTGGACGATGACATGTCGGGTAGTGCATCGCTATCCTACATGTCCATCAAAGACTCGGATTTCCCAGTCACGGTTTTGTCCTATATCCCGTAGTTAATCAAGTCATTTGCACGTGGGCAGTAGTGAGAGTGAAATTCAAGAGATAATTGCCGATTTCTCTTGGATTTCGACTGTTGTCATTTAAATCGTGCTTCGCTTTTGCTGTGGTCCGTCAGTCTGTTTTGCGCTGACCGAGGTTTGAACTCTGTCTCTTATAGGACAAACATGTAGAGAATGGACGCAATCGTTTTTTCATCTAACCGTTTAACCACGGAAGCTTCTGATGAATACACCTGGTGTCCTCGAGAGGACAAGTGATGATCGTCCTATATCTGGCATTTAACTTAACTTTGTACTGTGTTTCACGTATTACCACAAACGGTTCCCCATTAAGGCGAAACTGGAGAAATGAAGAAACTCAAACAGCAAATGAAATAGTACTACTGAAATAATATTTTAAAGCTTGACAATTAAAAACAGGGAGCACTGAGCCGCTGTTCCGATGGTTTGATCGAAACGTCAACAGCGCTCACCTCTATTAGGCACTCCTAATTCCTTCACGTCCATTGTGTATTCTGTTCTGCGGATGTGAACCCAGTAAAGGTTCCTGACCTACAACAACACGCCCAAAGATAACAGGCGAACAGCAGATTACATAGAGAAGTAGCCACGGTAGCCCAAAATATTGAGCTCACGCCAGATATTTTGTCCCAGAAAGACTGTCCGAAAAAATACACGATGATTTCTCGTTGGACAATCTGTTCTACATACTATATATGGGTCGCTGGTTCGGTGTTTTGTATACTAGGCACGTATGGGATGACCACGCACATCAGTCTACCCCCTTCACTACAGACTATCACATGTTAGACGTAAAAACGAGGCTAATAATATAACATGTAGTTCTTTTACCAAGACGTAATATTCCAAATTTTTCTGGTAGCTTACCGCTCTAGTTACGAGTAGTACTTTCAACTAACAGAGCTGCTGAAAACTTCCTATCAAAACAGAGTTAACTATATGGCGAACGAATATTTTCAATGATTCTCAATTACTTACGTTTCCTCAAAGCGCGTCATTAGACAAACTGCAAAATCCAAGAAGTGATCGCCAACGAGTGAGATTAAAAACGACCCTCAAACCCAACGTGAATGATTGGACCTGAACCAGACGTCGACTGGACTTTACGTGACACGGCGATAGTCAACCGTTTATGTCGCTAGGACCAGTATTGGTTACATGTACGGTGAACAAATATCAATCAAAACTACTCTGCCCACGTACATGTAGTCGACTGTGTGAAGTAACATCCAATCAACGTCTGATCTATGTCTAACAAATTGCCTGGGGTGTGACAGTCGTTTCTAGTATCGTGTTGATAATCACGTCTTGGATTCTGCAGTCTGTCTCATAGCACGTTTCGGTTAGATCTAGGTGATCGTATTGGTTTGAGGAAGAATTATCACGAAAAATATATTTTCAATTTGACCATCACCCACATTTGATCGCAGCGTTCGCACCCAGATAAACTTTCCAGCCATCCTCTCTCGAAATGAAGCGCTAAACTCGAGTTTCGCTATCACTAGAGCTCGTCGATATTGCATATTCTTGCTACGGCCTGGATTTGAACTCCTGCCATTCCAATCATGAGGCAACCGTGTTGACTACTGCTCCATTGGCACAGTCGTGCGTAATGTTTGTGAGTAGATAGTGGGAGACAGAATAGGCGGGTGGTGATAGCTTCCTCGAAGCCCAACAAGCAACTTTTGACCTAGTTTGACTGTAAACCATGGATGCGATAGACGGGACGGGATGAGTCTGTGAGATTGGTTATGAGGTTGGACTCCATTAAGTGCTCATCCACCGAAGACGAGTAAGATATCACCAAGCCACACATTAGCCANTGCTCATCCACCGAAGACGAGTAAGATATCACCAAGCCACACATTAGCCACAACGGATCATGCTGACGAACGTGTTGATGATCACATCTTGGATTTTGCGGTTTGTTTCATAGCGCGCTTCGGTCAGACCTAGGTGAGCGTACTGGGTGGAAGAAGAATTATTGGAAAATATTATCGTAGCTTAATGCAAAAATTGTTGACTGGCTAACGAGCTGTGTTCCGAAAGGTGTGAAAATGCACTATACATTTCAAATTCATTATATAGCAAAATCAAAACCTCACAATTAACCCAATTTTCACGAGCAGGGAACTTAACAGACACAAGTAACTAGCTGCGTGTGATGATCTTCTACCGGGTTTCTATCAGTTTGAACGTCGAAAGTCAGTACACTAGATTTCTAGTGACTTTAAGTATTCCCTATGAGTCTACTGTATTTTCTATCCACTCTCATCTGAAGCAACAATTGTCGGTCCTGTAAACCACTCCGAAAACATGACTGTGCTCGAAAAGTTGCCGAACCGGTAATCCCACTGATTTTAGATTGTTCAGCTCGGAATTTTTTCTTCTCAGTAATCTCCTGAATACATGGATTGCAATGATTTCAGAATCAGTCCCATCGGGATCACTGAAAAATCTACGGCGTCTGTGTTGCACGAGATGCATGCACAGATTAACGTGCACGCTGGCTAATCGTGTTGGTTGGCTCGAAATGCGTTTTACGCCCAGACCTCGAGGATTCGGGCAACCAGACGCACCAGAGATGTGCAACCAGTGGATCAGTTTGTGTACTGCCATTTTCGGCTTGTTGTGACTGAGTGTGGATGAACGATAAACAAAAAACGGCTGATGAACGCAACACAGAAAAATGGGTCTGACTTTCGTTACAAAACTAATCGCCGGAAGAAGCCACTTACTGAAGGCGGCTTGGTTGATTGTAAAGAGAGATGAAAGGATTGCCACTAATGATACGGACGTACACTTCAGTCATGTGTACCTCACTGCAGTGACATATTGCCCGAAAGTATGCTTGCTCATATGACTGAACTATGCATACAACTGTTTCTAGCAAAACCTCGCTGACGGCTACTTGTCGGTTATGAATAACCGCATTCAGAGCTCAACTTGAACATGTTTCATTGTTTCGAAGCAGTTGATTTTTGTCAACCATCCATGGTTCCCTAGAGGGCAATGCAAGAATTTGACCGCACGTCTTATCACTGAGTTCATCGATTAGTTCAAAGGACTGGTTAAACGAATGGACAACACTACAACACTACTTATTAGGAGGACTGGTTGTTATTAATAATGTATAATATATCCCACTGTTTTGCCGACAAATACCACTTAGCAAGGGTCTGGATGATCTCATCCTTACTTTATTGTCGTATATATGAAATAGCCACCATACCACGTAATGCGAAGAAAGATTGTGCTTTCTTACAACGGGGGAATTTGCAAAGCATATTCCGGTGAACTTCAGTCAGTCGTAGGGTCCTTCACTATCCTTGGGCGAAAAAGGTTGGTGTCCTGGATAATGGTAATTAGAAAACCTATCCTAGGTTAACCGACCACTTTGTATTCTTTTCTGTGGACCTCACAGCTCGTGAGGAGGCTAAACTGACTTGATTACAGTTCGGACTCAGTTAAGCGCCTTTGATCTGAGTCAGCCTGTCACGTGTAATTTCGGTAATGAAACCCTGAAATGAATAGAATGGTTGTGCCGACCAACAATTGACTGAAAACGGGTTAGTGTAATTGAGATTAATTAATCGTTCACTGCGGTTAGTCGATTGGGTCTAAGAGTTTCTCAGACGTCAAAGATGGTTTATTGAACGATACGTTTTCTGTCATTCACCATCGAACCAATCACGTAACGGGTTGCATCACCACGACTGTCAAGCGCGCAAAA
>QNGE01007633.1:0-21765 GCA_008508345.1 Paragonimus westermani | reverse complement strand
TTAGTGAACAAAACCAAGAGAGAAAATTCTACAAGCGCACCTCAGCCATTTTCGACCATATAATCAACGACCGCTAGGCGCAGCTCGTTTCTACCTGCCGCTCATAGCTGCTCATCAGTAAACGTGCAGATTACATGAGGTTGAAGTGTCGCTTGGTCCCTAAGACGATGCAGCTGATGTCGGAAAACTTAGCCGACGAAAGTGACCTGACGTTCGACGCCTCTTATGCGGGGATTCGCGTGGTGGACGGCAACCGGACGTACAACGTCACTCTTGCGACGTAGGCTTGTGACTGCCCTTTTGCAATAGGGTACACTTTACCGTGCAGGCGCTTCCTGTGTGTGTATCAACCGTTCGACAGGAATCTGGAACAATCCTTGTCGTTCCTCGATGGATCAGAAGCTTCAATGTAATTCTGGACGTCCCCGTTGCCAACTACGAGGCTTTCCGGAAAACGTACGTGAGATCCTCCGGGGTGGCAGCATTCACCCAAATGGAAATGATGACGAGGGGACAGTTGGATGACACAGTGCTCAACCAGCTTCTGGAGGGGCTTCGAGAATTTCTGCGCAACTGTGGCCGTCGCCGATTGCCGCCATACTTCTACCCCATTGCAAGCTCATCTGGGGACATAAACAACGATTCCATCGTCACCTTGGACCTCCCGGACAGTCCACTTGATGTGGAAACGCTATCCGCGATCGCATCGCAACCGACAGTTTTCACACCGGCACTGGCCACCGTAATTGATTTCCAGGGCGTTCAATTGTTCCATTGCCCTCGGGCACCGAAACGTCCAAGGGCGAACACAGTTCCACCTGCTACGATGAATTAACCGCAGCCGGGACCCAGAACAGCTCCCACTGCTTTGCCAACGGCAGAAGTCAGTGCGGATATTTGCCGTGGATGTGCGCAAAGGGAATCACCGGCAGAGGACCATAGCACAGACAACTGGATAAAATGCCAATTCTGTCTGCAGTGGTATCACTGAGATTGCGTGTTTACCGCAATCTTCGACGAATGACTCTAGTGCACACGGTGCCAGCAATATTTCGAAGCGAGCACCAGTATGTGAGTTTTACTTTCGTTCCCTAATAGCCTACATTGTGGATCGGAATCGTCCAGAGTACATCGATGACTCCGGTTATGTTAAATGAAGTTTTCTAAAGAATTTCAATTTCAGATCCACCGCGAAATCCAACTCCTCATCATCATAGTGCGGTGGTGAAACCGGAATAAATACCGGGCTAACGGGGCACCGATGAACAGTAATACCGTAATATTTGTTGTGCGAATAAGCCTAAAGACAGGAAGTGTCTTTCTTCAAATTATAGAGAGAATACCGGGCGGGTTACTCGAAATATGGTTTAAATTTCCTCGGTGTCACTGTCTATTCATATTTTTGCTATCTTGGTGCCCGTGGCATCAAAAACTTATACACGTTCACTGTCATTCCTTGTCGAATAGCATAACTCATTGAGTATTGTATTATTCGTTTTTGATATTATCCGTATTATTCTCTAGACTTGTGCTTCCTTTTGGTGCCCAATGCATCAAAAAACAATTGTATACGATCATTGCTATTCGCTGAAGAATAGCATAAATCATTGTGTATTAGCTTATTTGTCCTTGATAGTATCCGTATTATTTTCTAGCATCGTGTTTCCTTTCCATTAACAACTGTCCTATTTACTCACAGACCATAACACAATGACACGCGCAAGATCCAGCAGCATCGGTGGATCAGAGGTATCGAGTGCTTGTGGTCGTTTCGGCTGCCGCATGACTGTTCAGAACGGTATGCAGTGCCAGACGTGCCTACACTGGTACCACTTCAAGTGTACTGGCCTCAGAGAGGACCAGTGCGCCTTGCTCACTTCTTCAAAGAGGCCATTTATCTGTATGAGCTGTCTCTTCCGAGATAGCTGCACCTCACTGGAGGCCACGTTAGATCCTCTACTCGCCACCCCGAACAAGCAGAAGTCAGGCGCGTGCAAGTGTGGCTATAAGGCGTCCAAAGATGTAAGTGCACAGATAGCCACGGTAGAAAAAGCCCTGAATGATACTCAGAGAACTTTATCTGACATGAAGTCAGAACTGAGCTCGTTGAATGAGTACATTGCCCTGGCCCTTCCAGGCGCTGCAGCTGCTCGCAAGGCAGTGGCTTTGTCCACGGCTCAAATTGAGGAAGTTGCGACGAGCTTGAAGGACAGAGCACTCCGGGAGAAGAGGCTTGTTTTGTGGGGACGATTTCCGACTACACTCTCTCCAGGGGAACAAGCCAGAGCGGTGCTAAACGCTTGTTTCTCTCCAGAGTCTACAAAAATGGTTTCCGCCAGCAGACTTCGCTCCAAAGCTACCAAGAAGTCACTGGGACTCCTTGTGACGTTACCCGCTAAGATTAGCGCGGAGGAAGTACTGGAAAAGATGGTTGATCTAAAGACAAAGCACGTAAACCTCAGGGGAGTCTCTCTAGATCGCTCACTGCAGGAGCGGCAGAAGCGCTCTCAGCTTGCCAGAACAAGGTTATGCATCAAGGCTGACCCCAAACTCCAGGCTAGCGTTAAGGTCCTTATCCCTGATGTCAAGGGGACACCGGTGTCCTCGGACGAACCACCCCAAGCACACACTTCAGAGGCCACTGCCCCCATCTCACTGGAAAGTCAAGCGCCTGTAGATATGCAGGGGGCCGGTAAAACAGATCCCAAAGGTGCTAAGGACCACCAATCTTCTAGACCCCCAATCATCTCACACAAAAAACGGCCGCAAAAAAAATTTTTTATTCCTAAACTTTACAGCCCAGTGAGTCTGCTGGGATCCCCTCCTGCGTCAAAAATGGTCCAAAAAAGTGTCATTCCGATGGCTCTCCCCCCGGCTACATCGGGGCCATTTCGTCCTATACTCTCTTCCCATCTACAACTTTATCCAAATTTTCGAGGGTGCAAAACCGCAAATCACCCTCCGAAAGCTCTGAAAGCAAGAGCGGTCCGAACGTCATTGACCTTGGGCCAAGAGAAGCGGACGAAGCGTCCAACAGGGACGCTCACTTATGCCCAGGCTGTGATGAAACGGCCACCACCCCCCAAGAGGGCTCACAGAACTACGCCGCCAGTTGCACAACCCCCCTCACTACTGAGGCTACTTTCCCAAGCTTTCCCTCGTGCACTTCTGTCTCTTTTTGCACCCAGCCAAACGAAGAAGTAGCCTTAAAGTGCGTGTACACCAACTGTCTGAGCCTTCTGAACAAACTACCAGAAATCAGACAGCTGGTCCACGACACTAGCCCTCACATTCTTGCATTAACAGAGACCTGGCTTTCCGCGGATATCAGTGATAATGAACTGCATGTCCCTGGTTACTCTTTATACCGGACGGACTCCTCCCGTGGACGCATGGGAGGCTGCGCCGTTTTCCTAAGCCAGAAGCTCCCAGTGCCAGCTGTCGTAGGGGAATTTACCTTCCCAGAGAAATGCGACACGCTCTGGATTAAACTCCAACTTCGCAAACGTGACACGCTTCTTACCGGTGTTGTGTACCGCTCGCCGTCATGCAGTGCATCCGACGACGAAGCCATCCTTGCTACCTTAGACAGACTCACGTCTGCCCAGCGTTTCTCCCATCTTCTTATTATGGGTGACTTCAACGCACCCAAACTCAACTCTATGGCGGCTTCTCATGAGGACTGTGGCTGCGGGTTCTCGAAGTCCTTGGCAATGTTGATCCATGAGAAAGCCTGGACACAGCATGTCGATCTACCTACAAGGCACCGTCCAGGACAGACACCCTCCTTGCTCGATCTGGTCATTACGAACGAGGCTCACCTGGTAGATAGGGTGGTCATCAAACCGCCGCTAGGGCATAGTGACCATATGCTACTAAACTTTGACTTTATCTGTTACTGGCTCCAAAACGCTGTAACAAAGACTTCATTCCGAAACTTCCAAAACGCAGACTTTAACGCACTAAGGACGTTCTTAAGCACACTCAGCCTCACATCCGACTCAGTGAACTTGAACTACCTTTCCTTTAAAGCTGCCATTCACGAAGCCGATGAGGCATTTGTTCCTCGAAAACTATTGAAGTTCTCCTCTCGTGCACCGCTTCCGCGGAACATACGCCGCCTTCTTGAATTACGTTCTCGTCTATTCTCTAAACAGAAGCTAACGGATAGGCCAGAGGATCTAGAGGCCTTTCGCTCTGTACGAAACAGGTGCAAGCGGGAAATCCGGCAACACACCCAACACGTACAGTCGAAAATCCTACAAATAGCTCACGAGAATAAGAATTTTCTTTTCAAGTATATACGACGCCAGAGAAAAACTAAGCCCTCAGCGCTTTCTCTGCGGCTTCCCGACGGGGAAACCTCCTCCAACCCCCAAGTGGTTGCCGAGATGTTCAGGGAATACTACTCATCAGTCTACAATGTGGATCTGCCAAACTGGCATCCAATTCTCCCGCAGAGGCACTTCCAACAACCCATCCTGACAGCTGACTTTTCTGTGTCTGACGTTCAGGACCTCTTGCTTAAGATCAATCCTTATAGTGCCATGGGACCAGACAAGATCCATCCCCGGATCCTCAAAGAAGCGGCCGTCAGTTTGGCGATGCCTCTCTTCGATCTGTTTAAACAGACACTTCGGACAGGCACTCTTCCGGAGGCATGGAAAGAGGCCAATGTCTCACCTATATTTAAAACAGGCGATCGTCATTCTCCTGCTAGTTATCGACCGATCAGCCTTACCAGCATCCCATGCAAGATAATGGAGCGACTGTTAAAACGCACTATCTTTAAGCATTTCTTCTCAAATAACCTCTTCTCTTCGACCCAGCATGGCTTTCTTCCTGAGCGGTCATGCATAACTAATATGTTAATCTTCATGGATAGCCTAACAGAGGCCAAAGACAATGGTCATATCTCGGACGCTATCTTCTTCGACTTTGCCAAAGCCTTCGACCGTGTCCCACACGGTCCTCTGCTGCACAAACTAGAAGCCTATGGGATTCAAGGAGAAGTTCTCCGCTGGATAACCTCCTTTCTTGGTAACAGGACTTTCAGAGTAAAAACCGGTTCAGGCCTTTCGTCCCCATCCCCAGTCTCTGTGGGGGTCCCTCAAGGATCGGTACTTGGTCCATTGTTGTTTCTTATTTACATCAATGATCTCCCCGATTTGATCTCTAGCAACGCTCTCCTTTATGCCGACGACTTAAAAATCTGGAACGCCTGTGACCCCAGTGCATTGCAGATTGACCTTGATCGTATTAAGTGCTGGTCAGAGGATTGGAGTCTCCCTCTAAACGACAGTAAGTGTGCGCACATGTCACTCGGAGGAGACTCTGGGAACCTATTCGTGATACATGGTGCACAAAGTGTAGTAGGTATCACGAAAGTAGACCTCAAAAAAGACCTAGGGATCTGGCTATCGTCTGGGTTGTCCTTCTCTTATCATCACCAGCTGGCCGCAAAAAGGGGTCTCATGACTCTCGGGATGATCAAACGAACCTTCCCCCGGATTGACAAGCGCGCCTTTCACACGCTTTACAGAGTCTACATAAGACCATTGCTCGAGTATGCCAATCAAGTCGTCTACACCGGTTTGAAGAAGGACATACTCGCCATTGAACGTGTCCAACGAGTAGCCACCAAAATGTTCACTGACTTACAGCATCTATCCTACGAGTCTCGCCCTGAAATTCTCGATCTTTATCCACTTGAGTTTCGTAGACTCCGCGGCGACTTAATTCTTACACATTTTCTCTTTAGCACAGGACTTGTGCAACAATTCTTTACCCTAGTAAGTGATAACAGTCGAACCCGTGTACAAATCGCTGAAATCGCTGAAATCAACGAACAATGATGCAGATACCGTTGAGGCTCAACGGAAGAAGAAAAGAGGCAAAACGTTACCGAAGAAGAAAAACCATCACGGAAGAATGGAAGGGTTCAATGAAAGAAAATTCAGTCGTTTGTACAAAAACTACTGCAAGCAAAAGTTTATCGTGACATTTACCTTGTTATTCAGTAAAAACGAGGAGGTTTTGCGGTCTTCGCCAACGTCCTCAGCCAACGTGACAACTGTAGTTTTCACCGCGGTTACGTATACTCTGCACCGATTGGATGTCAAGCCCGCAGAAGTTAACGGCCACGGCAACGGTGAAGGTCAGTCACAGGTGTATTTTGTTAGTCTTCTTGTCACACGATGTTTTCGGGGAACTGGCGAATTTCTCGACACTATCATGTCGTGGCTTAGTCAGAGAAACCGCAATGGTGCATACATAAATGTTGGATAATAAATAAAATGACTTCTAAGGCATGAGGCGCATTCGTATTAATGTACGCGCTCTTCAGCCGTCGGAATGTTGTGTTGCCTACTGACGAGTTATTATGAAGGCTGTCAAGAAGGCAAGTTCACCTGTTCACTTGTTTGCACCATTTGCAACCAGAAATCGCATAGACTCAATCGAACCAAGTTCACTTGCTCAATCTATGTTCCAATTCGTTCCTATTCACTTCACTAGTCGATTAACAATGTTTGCACCATTTGCATTTCCTTCATTGCCCTAAGTATTTTTGTCTAGCTTCGTCGTTGAATGATTTTCCTCGCGCGTGTCGACCAATCTTGTCTAGCTCGGTGTGCTTTTGCCGACTTTCGCCGTTTATAATTGGTGTACATGGTGCAATTTGGAGCAGAGATTTCAGTGCGTTGGCGAGAGCATTCTTCTGGATTATCATATAGGGTTACGTCATCTTTTACGCCACGTAGATTTCAGCTTTCGTGAACGGTGCACATTATGCATTTTGACACACATACACCGTCCATTGTTTTCCACTAAGGACAATTCAGGAACACGTGCGAAAATCCTACGCCCGATCGGCAATCTCTGACCAGCCATCTGCCGATCAGTTTTCCTGGTTTTCCGTGCAAGGTAATGGGGCGTTTATTAAAGCGCGTCATCTTCAGCCACTTATCAGAATACGATTGTTGTCAACCACTGAGGCTACTGCTATCAGACTGCATAACCCCTGCCTGTGTGCCCAAAAACAATTCGTACAAACCCTCCACCTCGCCTGACTAATCATTTCACATCCACTTGAAACTCGAACAAGCGTAAATCGCTTGACATTGATGAACGAATATCTCATGACAGGCTCGTATACAACCCGAACACATTCACCAACACCTCACCTCCCCCTGTAGACTATGGTCTGTACCATTTCTCTGATCTTAATGTTCCTGTTCAACTCGTCATAAATTCGTATATAACCCGCACATATTCCCATGTAATTGTTAAAGCCCGATGAGAATTACAAAAACAGCTGTTTGCAAGATTGACTTCTTATGGATTTCACGGGAATCTGGAAAAGACTGAAACAATCGAAAGACTTAACTTATCAAACCATCTGTTCTCTCCTCCTCGAATGGCTTCTCGCCTGAAGGATCACGCTTACTTTCATGGATAGTCTGAAGGAGGCCGAAGACTAACTTCATCTTAGACGCTATATTCTTTGGGGCTGCCGAGGCTTTCGATCTTGTCCCACACAACTCCCTCGGATAAAGACTAGAAGTCCAGGACATCTAGGGACAGATTCGTCGTTTAATTACCTCTTTACTTGATTACAGACCCCCTGGGTTGAAACCAGCTCGGTAATTTTGTCTCCTCCACCGACTATTGCGGGTTTCCTGACCTATTAACTTTTGATCTGCTTTTATTTCTCATTTACCTTCGCCACGACACTCTGATAGATTGAAGCAAAAAAGTACACAAAGACCGCGAGCAGTACCTTGATCACGAACGAAACACAACGATATCGCAAACGACACGATTAATCGCAACTTAGAGCCCCCAATAAGGAATGAGAAAGTCGGCCCTCAAACGAGCTTTATTTGCTGCTCAACCCGAAGGCAAAACAGCGGCTCACAGCCTCTGCATTTACGTTTTTGGCGGCCTTGGTCCTAGGACACTCAACGGACCAATCAGAAGCGAGCGCGCGAACTTGAATTTTCCAAAATGATGGCGAGCATTCGAGTTTTCAAAATGGAAGCATCTATTTCCCTCGGGAAATATAGCGTATTTATGGGAAGAAGTGTTTTTTCCAACACCTTCACTGTTGAAACTTATTCGTACAACGGTTGTCGTGGGTCGCACTGCAGCGGACAAGTGGGCTTGTGTTTCCGTTCCGTCCATCGTCTTGGTTGCAAGGCGGTTAACTCACTGTTCGGTCTAAGCGTTGAGGCCTCTGGGGTAACAGTCGTGAGAACTGGCTGTGCTGGGCGCCTGATGGCGAATATGTCGAGAAGTATGTCCTGTGGCAGTTGGTTCTTTACCTGCCCAGTGTTTGTGGAATAGCGCGGGTGAAGTTGGTTAGCGTGACGCACACATATGTCGCCTCCGACGTTGAAGTCGTAGAGGGCCGAGCCGCTCCGATGCTTGACCGTCGCTGCTATCCAGTGGGAGTGACCTGGCTGATAGCCTCTCGAGTAAATTACATCGCTAACGGCAAATCCCTGTCGGGGAAGCAGCTGCTTATCTTCAGGGAGTTTTTCCATTGGCAGCATTGCGTAGAATGTCATCCTCAGCTTGCGGCCCATGGGAGCTTTGGCGGGTGAAAGTCCGCTGGGAATAGCCAGATTCGGGGTGGTTCTGTAAGTGAGCAAGAACCTTCGCAGCACCTATTCAGTCGGTCCCTCACAGCGAGATTTCATGAGTGCTGTCTTGAATGTGTCGACGAAGCGCTGTGCTTGGTCGTTCGATTGTGGGTGATACAGTGGTGAATGCAGATGGTGAATGTTGTTTTGAATGCAGAACTCCCTGGACTGGACGGGTGAACGGCGATTCACCATCTCATACAAGCATTTCCGGGAAGCCGTGTTGACTATAGATCCGTGCTAGATTGTTGAGAGTGGCCGAGGTTGTAGCGTGCGCCTGGGAGACGATCTCAGGCTACTTTGAGCATGTATCCACCAGAATGAGGTATACCACACCGTCGACGGCTTCCGCAAAATCTACATGGAGGGTTGACCATAGCTGATCGGGTTGCTTCCATAGCTGAGGTTCTATGCGCGGCGGGTTCTTAGCAGTTTGGCAGCAGCGACTGCATGGCCTAACGAGGTCATCGATCTGGTTGTCGATCTTAGACTAGTAGACATGATTCCTGGCGAGCGTCTTTATACGTCCCGCACGAGGGTGTCCGGAATGAAACTGTTCGAGAACAGTTTGGCGAAACGAAGAAGAGGTGATGACGTGGTCAGCGAACATCAGGCAGGCGTCGTATATAGAACTGATGGAGTTCACCAGCTAGTGGGGTTGATGGCCATCGGGAGTGTACGTGCGTGATTGATTGCTGAAGGATGCGGCCAGAATCGGAGGTGCGTTTGATATCGGCTGTCGTAATTGGAGTTGCATGGATAGCATCGAGCAAAGTTCGGCGTACATCGTTCTCGACGGATACGGCAGCAACAACAGTGCCTTCTTCAGCGGAACGCTGGTTGCCGATGGGACGAGAAAGAGGATCAACTTGACCAAAACATTCAGTTCGACGATAACAGATGTCGAAGATATAGTTGATGGGGATGATAGCGCAGCGCAGCAGCAGGCTGGCAGAATACACAGGTTCATCCTCTTTGAGCCGGAGATGAAAGGGAGTGGCTTGCGGTCAGTCAGAAGGGCAAAAGTTCGACCGTAAATCATCCTGTTAAACTTCTTCACAGCAAAGACGAGCGTCAAACCTTCCTTCACAATTTGGCCGTAGTTTTTCTTGGATCTATGAGTGTCTCAACAGCATGCTTGGTGGCATCATCAAACTGATCGTGGAATACGTGAGAGATCACTGCACCAACGCCAAAATTGGAGGCCTCTGCAGCCACGATGATTGAGAGGCTTAGATCTGAGGGGGTCAGCAAGATGTCGAATCCCGGCATGGACTTTACCTTTTCAAAGGCTTGTGCACATGCAGAAGACCAGCGCCACTGCGTATCCATTGTGAGGAGGTGGTTTAAGTGAGCTCCGTCATCGTGTTACGAGGGCAGTAAGCAGCCGTAATGGTTGACGTGACTCAGGAACAAGCGGAGGGATGAGAAATCCTTCGGATGTAGCAAGTGTTGGATGGCACGGACGTTCTCAAGATCTGGATGGCGGCCAGTAGCGCTGGAGACAAAGCCCAGGTATTTTACGGACGACATGAAAAATTGACACTTATCTGCTTGAAACGGAAAACCTCAATTTCGAACTCGTTGGAAAACAGCTGCGATCTGTTCTCGATGGTCGTCACGCGTTCTCTCAGGAATAATGATGTCGTCCAAGTAGGCGGCTGTACCAGGCAGTCCGGACAGCATGGCATTCATGATCTGCTGGAAAATATCTTGGACGGTCTTGACACCGAATGGCAGTCTGGTGTAGCGGAATAGACCGCAGTGTCTGTTGATCGTCAGCAGACCACGGGATTGTCGGGCGACTTCGACCTGCAGGTATGCATCGGCTAGATGGAGCTTGGCGAAGCAGATTCCACCGTCAAGGATCGTGAACAGGTCTTCAGAGACAGGCAGTGGATGGCAGCCAGCTTCCAAGGCAGCATTAAGCCCCGTAGAGAAGTCAGCACAAATGCGAACCGATCCACTGGCCTTTTTTACGACAACGATGGGGGCTGTCCATAATGAGTAGATGAAGGGTGTCAGTAGTCCTAAATATGTGAGATTGACAGTTCTGTTAAGCTGAGTTGCTCAAGCCAGTCGAGACCAAGTAGATTGAGATTTGAGTCGGAGAGGTAACAGAATCCATCCATGGTCTTATTCTTGAAGCTGACATGGCAATGCAACTGCCCAGTTGATTGCGTTGTACCACCACATGCACTGGTGGCGGAATGGGATGTCACCTGGACTGGCGGGCGGCCAATTGCTTTCCACAGGCGACTGGAGATGATTGTAATATCAGATGCAGTGTCGAGCTGAAGACGAGCTGGGTGTCCGTTGATCAGTACGGACACAAACTTCCTGCGTAAGGCAACGTCGACTTTGAAAGAAACAAGCTAGCTGTTGAACCTGGTAATTGGTTTGGAGTGAGGTGTGTACGATCTTCCACGAAGACGTTGAACAACGCGTAGCGATAAACCATTGATCTCAAATATTCAAAACAAGGTTGGATCGTGATGCCACGGTACTATTGAACAAATTTTCAAAGTGAATATTCAGACAACCTCAACAGTTTCGATCGACAGATCGTTTTCATGGAATGGTTTACGACTTGCTGCTGAACGGGCTAAGTAGGAACCATAATTACACGATATGGCATTCAAACTCAAAAGAGCTCTTCCGAGCAGTCAACAGGTTCGAAACAATGAGGATGAGCCGAGCTCCAAAAAGGGGGTGCACGCACCACTCAAATAAAGTACAATGACCGACAATTGGCTATTCGCACTACCATCAAATTGACGTGACAAAAAAATCGTCTAGGTCAAGGTCCAATTAACGTCCAGAAACGGGGGAGGTTGAATGCAGAGGGGTGAATATATTTAAGGGAACTATGTTGGGTCGGATTTTCACATGATTGTAGTTCAAAAATTTCATACACCGGGCCACAAAATCCAAACACAACCGAGGTTCGCTAGCAGAATGGCGGTTACACTCAGCTTTGGTTCCCAACATAGCTAGTCACTGGGTCGAAATACCTCGGACCCAACACTTATCAGGTTTATGGCGCGACACCAATCCCAAAGAACTATTATGCAATGAAAGCTCTTCACCATGACTCACACTTCTTGAGTTTCTTGAATTTCCGACATTGAAGAGCACGTTTAGGCACAAGCCGTTCTTCATGACGCACACCTTGCACTCTCAATACGGACTTGGTGTCGGCTGCACTCATACCACCTACGTCACTCCTTCCTCCAAAAGGCACAGACGTCTGATATCTCGCTTTACTACACCGGACTTAGTCCTCACCAAGGCAGTCCGCACTAAACCGTCCTTGTCAACATCACAACTAACTACCACACCTAAAGGCCATGTATTTCTTGGTAGGGGTTCTGTAGTTATCAATACGACGTCTCCCGGACGGAAATTGCGTTCTTTACGTATCCACTTCTGTCGTGCTTGCAGGGTGGGGAGGTACTGTTTCGTCCAGCGACTCCAAAAGAGTCCAGCCAGATAATTGGCTTGCTTCCATCTGTGCTTAAACAATTGTAACGTCGTCTGATCAGGGCAAATTCCTTGATTATCTCGCAGGAGCAATATATCATTGGGCGATAATGCCAGTCCGTCTCGAACATCCGATGTAACAGGCACTAACGGTCTGTTATTCAATATTCTTTCCACTTCGACGAGGAGGGTACACAGGGTCTCGTCATCGGGGGTTTGTTCAACACAGATCGATGCGAGGATGCGACGTACCGACCGTATAAGACGCTCCCACACACCTCCCCGATGGCTTGCGTAAGGTGGATTATAATGCCACTGGATATGCCTTTGTAGTAATTTGCTGTTGATAGAGGCATGATCTAAGCTACACGTCCATCGTTTGAGTTCTTTGTCTGCAGCGGTGAAGTTAGACCCATTGTCGGAATAAACATTGACAGGACAACCTCGTCTCCCAATAAAACGCATCAAAACCATAAGGAATGAATCAGTACTCATGGAATGTGCGACCTCGAGGTGGACGGCTCTGGACTGAAGACAGGTTAGGACACAACCATACCTTTTTTCCCTGCCCCTACCTTTCTTCACACTGATTGGACCAAAATAGTCCACACCAACGTTGCCAAACGGGTGCCAGCCCGGTTCTATTCGCACGGGTGGCAAGGGAGCCATCATTTGTTTGCCCGCGGTGGCATTCAGACGACGACAGTGGAAGCAAGCTCCGATGACGCGTTTGACTGCGGACGCACCCTGAATAACCCAAAATCGGCGCCTGATTAACGAAAGGACATGTGACACACCACAATGCCCCTCCAACATATGATAGTGGTTAACAATCAGATCTGTCACGTGATGACGCTTGGGAAGGATTATTGGGCATTTCAGGTGAAACTCCACATTAGCCAGCATTAGTCGTCCACCCACTCGTATTATCCCATCTACCAAAGTAGGGTTCAGCTTGCGAAGTGGACTTCCTTTTGACAACTGCACTGTTTGTCCAGACTCATGCAACTTCATCAAGAGAGATAGTTCGCTCGGAAAGCTAGCCCTCTGAACCAGACGGATTATATCTTTCTCACCAGACTGAATTTCGCCCAACCTTAGGTGGCCTGTGTTAACCGTAAGGTCGTTTTGTCGATGCTTTGTGGACAGCCAATATGTCTTGAACCTGGACAACCAGGCTGCAGTATTTAGAAGTTTAGGCCAGCTCGAAATACTGAGCACCCAAGACAGAGATATCTCGTCCACTGTAATCACGTTCACCTGAGCCGATGGTCGCTTCATCTCCACCTCGGCGGGTTCACTTACAGCAGCGAACGCTTTGGGCCAAGCTACAGATGGTTGTGTCAGAAACGTAGGACCTGATAGCCATGCTTCTACACCTCCGTGATTGTGCACCCCACGAGAGGCGCTATCTGCTGGGTTGTCCTCCGACCTCACGTGTCGCCACTGATCGGGGGATGTCGAATTGTGTATGGCGGTTATTCGGTTTGCAACGAACGTACTAAATCTAGTAGAGGTATTGGTAATATAGTAAAGTACGATCATGGAGTCCGTCCAGAAATATACACGTGTGAACATTGACTTCAAATTAGTAGTCAAAAGTTCGTAAACACGAACCGCCAAAACCGCAGCAACCAATTCCAATCGGGGAATAGAAATCGCTTTCAATGGAGCCACTCTAGACTTTGCAAACAACAATGATGGGCACCGCTGCCCGTTGACTGTGCAGGCGCAAGCATAAGCTACGGCGCCGTAGCCAACTTCCGATGCATCACAAAAAACGTGCAGTTCAGTGCTTTCAGGATCGACGGTTTTACCAGGTCGAATACAGCGGGGAACACGCAGATCGCTCAGGCTGCGTAGGCCACTGTACCAGTCTTCCCACTTACGTTGGTTGACAGCATTAACTGGTTCGTCCCAACCCAAACCTTCTTGACACAGTGCTTGCAGCAAGCGTTTCCCTGGCAGTAACCATGGTGAGACAAATCCTAAGGGATCGTACAGGGTGGACAGGCATGATAATAAGCCTCTTCTGGTAATAGGTTTATCTGGTAGGGAGAAACTCAGCACAAAACAATCAGTTTCTGCGTCCCATTGAACACCTAGGGTACGACCAAGCGGTAAGGGTTCAGTCCGAATTTCCCGCAAGGGGTCGGCACGCTCTGAGGTAGGGATGGTATCCAACACTTCTCTGCTGTTTGAGACCCACTTCCTCAACCGAAAACCTCCTTTCTGAAGCAGACCACAAATTTGCATAACGAATCGCTTGGCGACCTCAACGTCCCGCAGTGACACGAGGCAATCGTCAACGTAGAAGTTATCTTTCACTGCTCTCTTCGTCATGTCGTCGAACAGATGCCCATAATCGTCGGCTGTTTGACGTAGGGCGAAATTAGCACAGAAGGGGGAGGACTTAGCTCCGAACGGATGCGCGCTCATCTGATACTCCGTAGGGTGCACGTCCAGGTTACCATCCGCCCACCAAAGGAAGCGGAACGCTCCCCGATCCTTCTCAGGTATTCTTACTTGCAAGAACATTTCCTCAATGTCTGCTGCAACGGCAATAGGTTCTGCTCGAAACCTGAGTAGCACACCTACCAGCTTAGCGGTCATATCCGGCCCCTGATAGAGTCTATGGTTCAGCGAGTAACCATGAAACTTGGCCGCGCAATCAAAAACAACTAGTTATTTGCCCGGTTTTTTAGTATTCACCACGGAATGATGTGGTAGATACCACCGCCTGGGGCAAATTGGCTTAGGCTGGCATTTAGGAACCTCTTCTACGTAACATTTGTCAATTTGACTGCTAATGACTGAGCTGTACTGTAACCGCAAACTTTCGCCCTTCAGAAATCTTTTGCGCAGACAGGATAATCCTTTTGACGCCAAAGCGAAATTATTGCCCCAAACCATCGTCTCGTTTCGCCATAGAGGAGGCACTTCATAGTGCCCATCGACTAGCTTCACTGAATTACAGACGATCGACAGAGCTGTGAGATCTTCACGTGAAAGAGACGGTTCGGAAGTCACGGTATCACTGAACTCCTTATCGTACAACCTGGTGACCATCTCTGTCAGATTAGTTCCATGATGACAGACACAATTAACTGAGACAATTCCACTCGGTTTTCTTTGGAGAGGGCCGCTAAGAACCCAGCCAAGTAACGATCTGACTGCGTAGGGTTGCCCGCGCTTTCCGAGTTTCTCATCCATAACCCAGTGAGCTTCACGCACGTCACATCCGAACAGGATGGACACCTTAGCGTCGTGAATCTCGTCGAACGGAAGATCTTTCATGTGTGACCATCTTTGGGATTCCTCTTTCATGGACGGGACAGATCGTAGGGGTAGATAGGCCGCTGAACAAGCATTTTTGATGTCGACTGCCTCTTGTCCCTCTAAGGAAATAATCATCAGGTGGACATTCTTGCAACGAGTGGTGGTTAACCCGTTCACTGTTGTGACGGACAAGATGGACTGAGTACTAGCGACACCGATACCCTCGAGTAGATCCTCTTTCACTGAAGTGGTGTCGGGGCCGGGATCTAAGAACGTTTACGTTGAGATTGGACCGTGTATCGAGTCGACTTTCACTGGTACTATGCCCAGCATGATATGCTTTTCAACTGTGCTAGCCGCATTACAAGCAACTTGATGTTCACTACCAGTCTCGGCCACGGGCCCTGTGTGCGTGCGGTGCAGCAGGCTATGGTGACGTCCGCCGCAGCCGACAGTATCACAACGCGACCTGACCGTGCAGTCTGAGGATCGGTGGTGAAATTTGAGGCAAACCAAGCAACATCCGAGCCGTCGCAAGCTGTCCCATCTCATGGGTACACTCATGACTAGAAAGGAATCACACGCCTTGGGGAGGTGCTTCTGAGGGCACAACACGCAACTGATTTGAGGGTCTTTGGCCTGGTCTCGGCTAACGAGAAGGTTGAATGACTCAAAGGGGCCTCTTTTAATATCTTGCCGGCTGCTCCTAGACGAATGCGCTGTCCTCGACTCCTCCCGTTCACTTTCAATGATTACTTGACCATACCTGCTTCGTGCAACTCTCGCACAACGCGAGATAAACTCGGTCAGTTCATCAAAGGACGGTTATCTAGCCATACCAAAGATGTGGTCCACAGTTTCCGCCCAATTATGTTGTAGGTGAACCGGTAGGGCTCTCACAATACGCTTCAGTGTTGTCACCGAGCTGAGGTCGGCCATATAGTTCATTTGACCGAATGTGATAGAACAGTTCTGCGTTCGTATGGACAACCTCGATAAAGCTTCGACGCTGTTGCCTACATATCTACCGTTGGGCAGTAGACCATCTGTCATAGATCTAGCGACAAAATAGGGCTGTCCGTAGAGTTCCTTCAGCAACTGTCGTGCTCTACGATAGCCAGTGCTGGGTTCTAGCATAACGCACTCATCTATCGACTCCCTAGCTCGACCCTTACAGTAACACATCAGGTAAAGCAGTCTGTGGCCATCATCCGACACTTTAGATTCGACATAGCTCTTGAACTGACGGACAAATTTCCAATAGGTCATCGGGTTGCCATCAAAAAACCAAGTTCAGCCTTTGGCAGCGCCAAGGTCGCAGATAGTGGACCTAGTGCGGAGCCCACTTCTGCACAAGACGAGTTCGCTACTGGTTCTGCGGTGCGGACTGTCACCGGATTCACCCGCGCCCCACAGTCATCAATAAACCTGTGAATGTGAGCATTCCGCTTACTTTCACCACCATTGATTTTGTCTCCACATGCTCATCACAGATATCCTCATCTTCGTCAGCTAGCATAAAGTTTAGCCTAGCCTTCTCTACTTCCGACTTAGCTCGCAATAAAACCATCTGTAATTCAACTTCTGCCTCAAGCTGCCTTTCTTTCAGTTCAGCCCGTAACAACACAGATCTGGCCTAAACACTGCTATTACAACTAACACCGGAACCAGAGCATGAGATAGAATCAATAACACCTTTGACTTGCTCGACTGAATTCGATTGACCATCCAGAACAGGTTGTTTCTTGATATTGTCAGACATCATCATGGGTTAAGCAGACTGAGGATCAATGTTGAGTACTGTACGATCTTCCACGAAGACGTTGAACAACGCGTAGCGATAAACCATTGATCTCAAATATTCAAAACAAGGTTGGATCGTGATGCCACGGTACTATTGAACAAATTTTCAAAGTGAATATTCAGACAACCTCAACAGTTTCGATCGACAGATCGTTTTCATGGAATGGTTTACGACTTGCTGCTGAACGGGCTAAGTAGGAACCATAATTACACGATATGGCATTCAAACTCAAAAGAGCTCTTCCGAGCAGTCAACAGGTTCGAAACAATGAGGATGAGCCGAGCTCCAAAAAGGGGGTGCACGCACCACTCAAATAAAGTACAATGACCGACAATTGGCTATTCGCACTACCATCAAATTGACGTGACAAAAAAATCGTCTAGGTCAAGGTCCAATTAACGTCCAGAAACGGGGGAGGTTGAATGCAGAGGGGTGAATATTTAAGGGAACTATGTTGGGTCGGATTTTCACATGATTGTAGTTCAAAAATTCGGTACAAGTGGACGTGGTCGCTCGTGCGTTGACTGCCCGGCGCACGTGATTGAAAATAACTGTCGTTGTGGCCAACCTTTCTGCAATGCTGACGGCGGTGTTGCTTGAAGGAGCAGTAACGCGTGTAATGCCATGCGTCGCAGTGCCAGCATGAGAGGGCGACGACTTCTTGGAGGTAGAGTTCACTGGGCGGCTCGTGGGGAAGAGTTTTTGCTGTTGCCTTGGATACGAAACTCTGTTGACAGAGGTTTGGACTGAGCAGGATTGTGGACCAAGGCAGAGTCGTTTTTCATGTTGAGCGGTCGATGGTCTTCAGTGGTGAGGTCCTGAAGGGTGACTGACTCGTCTTATTGGATCCGATTGCGCTGGCGTGTGCGGAGGTCAGCATCATTGAGGGACTGGGGCCGCAGAAAAAGATGCGGCATTTGAATTGATCTCCCGTGAGAGAGGACAGCTCGAACCTCTCGCGCTAGCGATTTACGATGCCGGCATAGGTTACAATATCATCGGAGTCCGTTTGGTCAGCTTGAGGCAGTGGTATCGCAAGTTGAATATAGATAACTGGTCACCGAATATCTGCGACAGAATACTGACCGTCTCATTGAAACTGATGTCGCGTGGGCTCTTGGGCAGGATGAAGTTGGCGTAACGCTCGCGCTCCGCAGAGCCAAGTTCGCGAAGAAGAGGTTGGACCTTCCACGAATCATCCTGATAGGCAGACTCGATACGGAAGAGGTCATCGAGTGTTACGGTAACATGCGGGCCGTAGACGAATCCGGAGATACCCGTTGCCAAAGTGTCCACAGGTTGCGCACCGCCAGATTGTGTGAATTATCCCAGACTCATACTGGACAACCGTTGAGCAAGCATCCCCATAAGCTTCATCGGTTACTGCAACAGCAGCTTAACGTCATCACCGACCAACGCCGATGGCCAAAAATGACACCCGTCGCCAACTGTTGAGACCTTCTGAGGGAGTAAGGCAAGAAAAGGACACGAAGACCGCGAGCACTACCTCGATCACGAACGAAACACAACGATATCGCAAACGACAAGATTAGTCAGAACGCAGGTACTCGGACCCAACTCTCGCAACTTAGAATCCTCCAATAAGGAAGGAGAAAGTCGGCCCTCAAACGAGCTTTATTTGCTGCTCAACCCGAAGGCAAAACAGCGGCTCACAGCCTCTGCATTTACGTTTTTGGCGGCCTTGGTCCTAGGACACTCAACGAACCAATCAGAAGCGAGCGCGCGAACTTGAATTTTCCAGAATGATGGCGAGCATTCGAGTTTTCAAAATGGAAGCATCTATTTCCCTTGGGAGATGTAGTATATTCTTGAGGAAAAGTGCTTTTCTCAACATCAACGACGTTTCAGTCTAGATCTCCAGCGACGCTGTTCTGTACTACGATGACCTAAATATCTGGAATGCTACAGATCTCAGTGCACTGGTCCGATGTTTTCGGTCTCCTGCTGGATAACGATAACTGAGCACACTTTTCACTCGAGAGATTCTGTCAATGTTACTGTGATTCACAGTGCCTGAAGAAAGATCCGGGCATTTGGCTCTTACGCAACTTATTCTTCGCGTGTCGCTGCGAGATAGCGGCTAGAAAGAACTTTACCACTCTTAGAATGACCGGGCCCATTTCCACCGCAAAAACAAGAAAGCGCTTCAAACGCTTTATGAGGTTTGCATAAGACCGCTCCACGGGTGTGCTACTCAGGTCGTTTATATCGGCCTGAAGAGAGACATATTAGCTAGTGAGCGTCTGCTGGCGCGCGGCGACCAAATTAACCCTGGGCCTGATAAATATTTCTTTCGAGAGTTGGCTCCAAATTCTGATCTGTATCTATTTGAATTTCGACGAATTCGTGGCTACTTTACCCTCACACACATCTCTAGTGTGGGTCTCGTCGGAAAGTACTTCACTGTAGCTAGTGCTGATGGTCGGAGAGAACATAACAGGAAGCTATTCAAGCTGCGTTCTCGGACCTCCCCTGGCGGCAGTTCTTTTCCTATGAGGTTATTGGCCTGTTGAACAGCCTTCCTTCTGATGTCGTTAGCAGCGCTACCACAAATAGCCCCAAGGCAATGCTTGATACCCAATTGCGTGAAACATTTTTACACGAGTTGTCTTACTCAGTTCTTGGCATCTGCAGTAATCCTCGAGAGCGGTGCTATGCCTATTCTTAATGATTGCTTTTAGGACAAACAGATACCCACTTAGTATGGAGGGAGAAAAAGCGACCGGGTCCGGTTACTCTGGCTCTCCACCGCAGGCCCATTTGTCATTCTCAGAATCGCCAAAATAATGCCAAGGTCGTCGTCACGCCGCTCGGTACGTTTCTTGGTGTTCTACCAGTAGAGAATCTGTTGTGCATGCACCTGAAGCTTTCCGTTGTTGTTCGCAACTTTGCGTCCCATTTCAGGTGACCTGCCAACCCATCACTCGGCGTGTTCTACACCGCATGCACGCTCTTAGAACGGTGTCCATCCCTCATTGATTGGCTTGTTTTACCCGTCATGAAAACCCTCTGGCAACGTGTCGTTCGCATGTTTGGGCTTGAAGTTATGAGGATCGCTACCCCGTCTCTTTTCCACTAGTAACGCCACTAGGCCTGTTTGTTCGCGCTTTTCCCCTGACTTTGTAGTGTGTCACGGCTGTCTGTGACCGTTGTTCTGTGTATAAATTGCAATTTTTCGTTCCCGCTCCAGCGTGTGTGCAAGAACCCATGTTGACAAGTTACCCTGAATTGTCTCTCACATCCTGATTTGTTAGTGCTAGCAGTGGTGATTATCTGACTAATAGGAAATAGTCGATTTCCGTGACAGAAATGTTGGTTTAAACCGCCCGTTATCACAAACTGACGTATTAACGGACTAGCAACGTGGTTATTAATCAGCTGCGGATAATTCTTAGCTCTCCTTGCAAACAGTGACATAACCAGCCGAATTAAGTGGGCGGCAAACCATTTCTCGCACGAACGTTAATTTTGATGTGTTACTAGGCCTAGAGAAACCTGTTCTCGTAAGTTCCTCCTCTCAATTCGCAATGCTGGACCTTCGTTCACGTGTATCCTGGATCAGCTTGCGCATGATCGTTTCCCCATCGCGGGAAGTGAACTGTCGATCTCGAGACTGGTATATTTGTTGGATTCAACCGCAAGATTTGCTGTTGTTTTTCCCTATTTGGTTCACAATATTTTTTTACGCCTTAGCACCTTATTAGCAAAAACTCGCCTTCATGACCGTCTTCTCTTTTGAATCCGACTTGGCTGCCCAGCGAGCTCGGGAGTTACAGTCGCCGGGTACATAGCAAACACGACTAGTCTAGCTTCAGCCTATCGATAGACATCGCGAGTGGACCAAGCGTAGCTTGAAGGAACACTAGACGTCTGGGATTGTCACCGTCTATCCAAGGCTCCATCAAGATATCCGATTCATGCATGAGCGGCACCTGAGATACTCAACCGATAAAAGGCCATTTTTGATATGCTGACACCAATACACAGTATGTAACACTTAAAAGACAGTATCGAGACCTCCGTCTCGCTTATTCAGAAACATTGTACTGACATCTTGGCGAGTCGTGTAAACCTGGAATCTTGGATATGAACCACATTTACTAAAGAAAGACGGCTAATGTTGATTCGGGGAACACCACATGATTTTTGTCTCCTCTTTGTTATGTGCAAGCTCGTCAACGAAACAAACGGTTTCAGATTAAATGACTTTCCATTAGACGGTGGAAATGACGGATTGCAGGACAACTGCCGATCAGTTCATGTCTAATATTTCTGCTCTACCATTCTGCTGATTGGAGTTTCTGTTGTAAAAATGCTCGAAGCGGGTGATCATTGTTAGTAGGTTGCTCTTGGACGGCACAGATGGTGTCAGTTAAAGCGCCAGTGTCAAATTGAAGATGAACTTTGGAGGAGCAGTTATTTCATTATTTACAGGACAGGTTTTATCCCATCACCCTCTTAGCTTCCAGCTGAATTTTTACAAAATTGTGTCTTCAGTTGTTCATGTCAGTTGGAGGTTTCAGGATTTCCGTA
>QNGE01007632.1:0-21772 GCA_008508345.1 Paragonimus westermani | reverse complement strand
CAAGTTATCCGGCTTATTTAAAACGAACAAGTTAAATGTCCCACTTTGGATCATCAAGAAACTACTTGAAATATTCATTAGAGCTTCCCAGATAAAACTGCTTTGGAAGATACCTCTGATTGTCCACTTGATTTGCTTGAGCCGAAAGGGAAGAATTCTGCATGTCCACATTGCAATGCACGCTTTATTTGGGCGGTGTCTTAAACCATTTGGATGGTAGTAAAACACCGTGGAGTTAGTCTCACCCGCTGTTTTATTTATGAAACACTTCACAACATATAGCGATTAACAGTGCAGTCAGACCTCCGAAGGCTCGACCGCCAGGATAAGAGTAGTTGCAACAAGTGCAGTCCAAACTCGTTCATTGGGCATACCAGTCAGATCTGCGTAAACTCTGAACACACCTAGTATAAACGCTTCACATCAAATAGCCCACCAAAAAGCAGCCTACAAACAAGGCGGGGTAGACAACTTTTACGTGCACCTCTATCGCGCATTCACAGAATCATGGGTCTGGTTGATTGATCATATATTCTACGACAGCACGGTTAATTAACATATCAAATGAGGTTTGTGTTAATCAGTGAATGGTGTGTCGGATACTATAAGAGGTTGGTACCCCTAATATAATTAAAACACTTCAGATATGCTTGTGTTTCAATAAGCATGAGCAGACCAGCCAAACTCCTTGGTAACAACAATATGATAAGATGGACTGCACGTGCAGTAAACACCTTCACGGTAGTGTGTTAATAGAGTATCCATTCGCTCCCTAAGCACGGGTAGGGATAACGGGGATACGACGTTGAATGACCTGGCTAAGTGCATCATGGAAAAACTTAATGATATCCAGAAAGGTTACGGACGTCAACGAAGGTGTATCTGCCATTGATATTTCACAGGTGACTGGTGTGCGGTTATCATGTGAAAACTCGTTGATGCAGGTGCTCCAGAAGAGTGATGGAAACGAAGGGAAGATATTTACTTGCTACCAACTGATCAAGAAAAAGTACTTTGGCCTCATGCTAACCGGACCTTCAACAAGTGACTCCGTATGAGCACTCGAAAACATACTTACGCCAGAGCACGGTGTTAGGTACCCATAACTTGGCGGATGTGGCTGGAAAACATATTGCCAAAAGTTAGCCATAAGTAACCAGAACTGCGCTCAGAACTTGAAACCTTCGTTGAGAAAGTTATATAACGTACATTCAGTGAGTGTAAAATTCTTGACTTCCAGTTAGCGAAGACAAACATGTTCGTTGAATTTCCTTCAATTATACGGTTAGACTTATAACGGTGTCCCTTCACCTGATAACTTTGTGTTCGGAACAGCGGGCTACACTGGTGCAATGATTATACTGTACTCATCATTGTACATAAAACAGTTTCCTTTTATCTAGGCAGCCAGTTTCGAGCTATGTTCTTCGGCACTCATGTTGATGGATTCAAAATCCACACAATCGCTTTTATGTTTTGGACTATCATAGGCTGTAACCATAGGTCAGGCTCGCCGTTCCTTGTCAACAGTTGTAAAGTCAGGTAAGTGCGCAACAAAAATTATGCGGACTAGTATCTCGGGGATACGCAGCTGCTGCTGTCAGTTTGCAAACTGGACCAAGGAACCATAGTGACAAGCGGTTTCAGTCTATCTACAAACTGTGTTGCCATGGCGAAAAATTGAAAAATAACCATGAAACTTTTAGGAAACACGAATGGAACCTTTAACCCATCATGTTTGCCTCCACAACTCGCCCACACCTGGAAACGAACATGAAGGCCTGTTGTAATTATCAGTTAAAGTTGTCGCACCCATTGAAAGTGTTCAGAGACTGACCATTAGAAGAATAGTAAATCCCAGGAAAACCCCCTAACTGGAGAGGCTGTCAAAGTTGGGTCAATTTGGAATGAACTACAAACAACTTAAAGGTGACCACATTGTTTTCAGCAAAATAGTCAAACCCCCCAAAACACCCATTTGCACGTCTCTTCCCAATAAACAGAGATAAACATTTGAGGGGTCACTTGGCCAACTTCATTTGTGCAATAGACAGACTATCTTGCACAACGAACTGCTGCACAGCTAGGAGCTGCTCACAGTGGAACGCATTGCCAAACCCTGCAATCAGAACCGAATCGGTTGACGGTTTTGAAATAATGCTCAGTTGTCATATATGTGATAGACAATGTGCACTACAAGTTTCGTAACCGTCATTCCATTCCACTGTCACGGTTCGTTAGCTACATTTGTCTGCTTCACTGTTGTTTCAGTGTGTTTCAGTGTTGTTTGCCGAAATGATGACAGCCAACAGCTTCATTGAATTTACCTTTTATTCAGTTCCACTCACTTTTTCTTTATACCTGTAAACCGCACAACATAATTTTTATAGACTGACAGAAACAGGAACGCACAAACAGTGATCTCTCTCCCTTCTGTAGCAACCTATAAACGCATGTATATATCAATTATTGGAGTGATATTAAGGAATTTGCTGTTCCTTGACTTTCAATGGGAATTAAGGTGCACACCACATACAAATTGGATACTTTCTCCCCCATTCTATTTCGATGCCACTTGATAAACAAGAATGGTCAACATTTACAATTGTTTCCTTATGTACAAAAATATACAGTAAAACCCACTTGCAGACAAATTCGCTGAAGTATCCCAACATGAACCGTTCGTACTTGTGGTAAAATGTTTTGTCAGTCTCATCTAAGGTTGACCTTCTTTTTTCCAATTGCCGGACATGCATGATGTACAAATTTATTGTTCTGTCACCGTGAACAACGTAGTGGTCAGGTGCGAGAATTCAGATATATTTAGTAAGGGTGTGCAATAGTTTCCAACACAGCTGGTTGTTAAACTGACGAAGAGATCTCATTAACAACATTGTTATGGTCGAATGAATTTCCTCACTAGAGGGTTTTCACGGTCTTCAGATAACTAGAACTGCAATGTCTGGAACTATAAGTTTCTGAACAAATATAGTAAATTTTACTTTGGCGAAATTGTAGAAAACTTTAATAGACAAAATGCACAATACGAAGTTAGCTGAAATTTATTTGTACATTGAATTATTACTACTGTGTTCAATAAATAATCGACAACTACCGGAATCTTCTTGAACATTTTTTCAATCGACCTCAAATGGGATGCACGATTCCAACGGAAATCTGTTAAACTATCGTTTATGTGGAGGTCACATGCCAGCATTTTGATGGTGGTTAAATATAAAGGTGATTCCGTTGACAGCAGATGTTGATTCACGTGATTTTATGGGTTTGAAATGGTTGTTCTGCTTCAGGTCACCGTGGTTATCGGATCACGCCAGACCTTTCTTGGGTACCAGGGGTCATATTAGGACGTTAAAAAATAGTAGGGGTTGAAGTACTGTTAATTAACCTATCTGTACAGTCCATTTATACTAGCTTCTGTTGACCTTATGTAATATGTTCATAGACCACAAGTTCACTACAGTTTTGAATCAAAATGACCATTCAGGGACTACATTTGAAAATGGCAACTCATGGAATGCACACATTTAGAGGTTTTGCTCATGTGTTTAATCATTCAGTTGATAGGCGGTTGCGAAGATGAGCGCCCAAACTCATGGATCGATAAGATTCTTTTCTGTTAACAAATGAGAGTTAGCTTTTCTTAAAGACAATCAGGGAAATGATGGTGCACCATAGCTGACTATGACGAAAAAGTAAAATCAAAGACAAAATGACGTGAAAAAAGTAAGACAACCTAGTTTGCATATTGTAATAGCTAAGAGGTTAAGAATTTGATGATGTCTGAAACGGTGTCGTGGAGGGTTCCGAGAAGAGACTCCTACGTAACGTTCCGGAGACCTACTGTGATTTTCATCGCAGCTCGGCGGGCACAATCCATCACACTTATGCCTTTACCAAGTCCAACTACACTACTGAAATAGTCTAAACAAGTCTCATTAAAAAGTTGAAAAGCCTTAATAGCAGTTCTACTAGACGCGTTTCGTCGGATTCCGTAAAGTGCGTCCTTAGTCACTGTAAAAGAGACAAGCTAAACATTATTTTCACAATTGTACCTTTTATAAAACTGACCTCGGCAACGCAGAAAATTGTGCAGATTGTGCGAAGATCACGTTATCACATTGGCTATGGAGAAGTACATGCGCAGGTTTGCCGTCGTTGGTATGGAAGCGTAACTCTTCTGAATATTGGTTGAATGTCTAGTGATCAAATTTTCAAGTTATCCGCAGAGAGGAAAGACTGGATATGAATGTTCACCGGTAAATCACTCATATGGACTAAAATAACGTTGACCTCAGAAATTATCCTCATGTCACACACACCGAAGTAGGTGCTACGGACAAAAAATCCCAGCCAACTTTGACCCAGAAGAGTCTACCATAAGAAAGTGAGACTATCCAACGGCGAACATCGGTGTGAACGCAGTATGTGTCGATTTTCTGTGAAAGTTAACAGTGTGGTAAAGCGACGGGAAATGGCGTCCAGTGTAAAACCATTATCTCTCTAGCGTTTGATAAGCTGTCCATAAAGAGCAGAAAGTTTGCCACCTTCGGATAAATGTGCATTTTTGACTAGTCGGTTCACAATCATTCGTTTTTGTTTCAACACATCAAGTAAGTACTTTCAGTGATGGTAAATCAGCGCATGTTTACAATGACCCCGTATATATATGTTGATATCACATATCACAATTAGGTAAGTAAAAGTAAAGTGTTTTCGATATCTGAACATATTCATCAGGATCCCCCATCCTTTCTTGGAGGTGAATGCAAAAAGCACACAAGAAACTGCTACTTCCACGCTTGCAAGAATGCAACATCATTACCGCATGAAACCGAAAAATAAACTGTGCCGCTGAAATTGTCATCATTAGTAACATGTGACTTACTAAAGGATTAGGTGAATATGATCGCAAAAGCCATTATTAAAATTAAGTCATAATCATTGAGAGTTGCTACCTATCACTAAAATACAATTGATCCACTGATTCTGTTACGTAGTGCTGAGATGTATCTCAAATATTCACTCTGTGATATGTGAGACATAACTTATACTTTTGGATATCACCACATTCTTACCAGATATTTTCTGAAGTTCGGCCATGTTATCGAAGTTTCGAGAAACAGACAAAAGTAGATATCCAGGATTATTCTTTAAGCGTTGTTACGAATGACCTTTACAGAAACACTTGCGTACTAAAGCTTGAATAACTATGGACAAGTTGATGTTAGTTGTTAAAACTAACTTACCAAAACTATCATGCCAGAAAGTGGTCAAATATTCCACGTGAATATAGGGCTAGTGAACTTGCTACTCTTGTATTAGTTCGAATCTGAGTAAACGACAAAAATCCTGATGCAGGTAAACGAAAAACAAAAACACACTCATAGATTCGTTCGTGTAGAAATGTCTCAAGAAATGGATCCTTACAGACAAAAATATTAACTGTCATCACAACCAGCACATATTAGGAACAAATCTTTGATGAGGCAGATACCAACTTACTCATCAACGTAACTGCTTCATTACTGATTGAATGCAACATAGCGCTCGTCCTAGGGGAACTTTGACTACTTGTTGAATTCTCACTTGTTTGTATCAGTGTTCACATAGACACTATCTTGAATTCTGTAAACAAGAATTATGAACTATGATTTGGGCAAGCTGCCAAACAGTAGGCTTCTGCGACTTCCGCTGGTGTGCGGAAAATTGATGAATTACTAGTATGAACTTTCATTTGTCAGCAATTCTGTTTTAAAAGATACTACGGGTATAGGACGGGTAAGTAAAATTATTCTCTGCAGGACAGGAATATAGCAGGCGGCCTGAGGATTGGCCACTGTTGAGTGAAGGAAGCACTAACTAATCAACACGTGCTGTAATTTTGAGAGGAGCATCAATCAATCCCATAAACAGTGTAGCAGGATGTATTTCACCAGCTACACAGACAACCACAAATAATGTATTCAGCACTAACATAGTTACAGGTAAGCAGCGGAGCACATTACTAAAGTTCCTGATTTTTTCGCAATTCAGTATCCACATGTGTGATTGTTTCCGGCGACGCAAACTATCGGATGGGAACCTGGCAATGGTATTACAGAAAAAGTTTCGAAATATCTGGAATATATTGCTTTCCTCAATCTCACACTTTGTTAGCACAAAAAGCGTCAGGTAATTTAATCGTGATATAGAGAACATAGTTGACGGAGGCGCCAACAGCTGGCTCTACGGTCAAGTCCCAAATCTTAGTCCCTTCTGACTATGTTGTTTGTGCTGCGTTGGTTGCGTAATTTTGGCTGTAAGAGCCAAAACTTCAAGAGTTTAAACTAGATGATCTTTTCACCCGCATACCTATTTGCTCGGTATGTTTACCTGGATGGCTTCAGCAGAGTTGAAGCAGATTTTGGTCATGCGTCCTAAGCAACCCTTTTGGCTCCAGTGATTTCTTGACGTTTCGTTTCAGAGTGTTGGATGATCAGTAGGTGCCAGATAAAATATCTGAAAGTTAGTCTACCAGACCATGATCAACCGACATTCGCTAATTAATTTTTGGGGCTATTTTTGCACTGCTCAGAAATAAACTCTTTTCGTAGATTGTCATCATCCGTTGTGTAGCTCTGATTGAAGTACGATGTCGAAAGGCAGTTACAACTCCAAGTGAGAAACATCTCACCCATACCAGTCATTGTTTTGCGCCAAATCCTTTTAAATTCTTCACAGGATTGCTGTCAGTTTGTCTGTCAGCCAAATTTAGTGGCCACAAAAGCGATCGATACGATGTCACCTAACCATTATATATAATCCCTCAAGAAATTGGTTCTGTCCTTGAAACTTCCATAACCAAAATCCGTTACCTCTGGTAGTATGATTTACTCTTTGGCCGAAGACTGACTAGGCTTGGTAAATGCCCTGAAGTCTATGTCACACTGAAACAGTCGTTTTACTCTTGCTGCGTTTTGTTTCGTGGTAAATTCAGCCAAAATCGTTGTGGTCATTTTGGCACGTGAACTGGAGGCGAAAGTTTCACCGGGAATCCTCTAAAAAATTTTCATTCTACAATAGTTGCTACTCAATTTCATCGTTTCCTATCAAGCGCATGAAAACTGGGGATTCCGGAATGCGCGCGAGTGACAGTTTGCTGTGTTTTAACACACACAGCGTCGCCTTGGTTCGAAATCAGATGTAAGAATTTTTGTTAAATATAAAACAAGCTATTGTTTCTCACTTGAATCTCTACTGAAAGTATGCGCAGCACGATTTTTGGACACAGCATGACACGTTTTAAGGAATAAAGTTAACTTAAGCCCCATAAAAAATTTCAATACCAGTTCCCAATGAACACCAAACACTCTCACATAGGTATTAACCCCTACGCCTTTTTCAAGTCCATCAGGAAACTCGCTTATTCCGGGACTTCAAACGATTACTGTAAATTTATAGTAACCCTTGTATTCATGCAGACTTTTTAGGCAGCCCCTTCTGAATTAAAGCACTACACTTGAGCATCGCTCTTATTGGATATAATCAATAGTACGTATCTTTCTTGCAATCAGCAGTTCATCTCGTGCTACAGTTTTGCGTAGCAACCTTGTTTACAGCCTCACCACTGATTTCAGAAAATGCATAACCAAATTATCGTGTGCAAACACCTAGCCAAACCTGTTTGTGACTGATATTCAGACTGTCTAGGCGCCTCAACAGCCGATGTAATAACCAGCCCATCAATTTCAATCAATATTCCCGCCACTAGGTCTTCGTTTCTCAAGGAAGGTTTGTGAATCATCGGTCATCACGGTCGGCTCATGGAAGCGTGACTTTGTCAAAACCAGGCAACGACAGGGATGTGCACTACTGACTAATTCTTGCAAAAATGAAGCTCGGTTCAAGTTTAAGTGTGACTGTCAGAAACCCTATGGGAACACAAAGACGCAAACACTTGAGATCTAGGTTAAATTTGCATCAACTAAATCCTCAGTACTCACTGGCAAGTTTTATGAGGCAAGTTTGCAAGCAGCCTAGTTTACTGATTATTACCAGTTTTTTTATAGTCACTCAAGACACGTACGAACCAAATGCTGAAGTGATATCTAATCGACTTTGTAGACTTTGGACCCGATAAACTTACTGATATCAAGGGAGGACTACCGAGTTGGATACGTTTATTGAGTCTTCTGTGAAACGGTTCAAAACGATAGAAAATAACACGCCGGATTCATAACGGAGACATACACATGAGATTTTTAGACAATAAGCGATCTCTTTTCTGAGTCTGTCATACTTTTCAAACACAAACTCTGGGTTTATTTTTGACATGAACGCAATCGAACAGTGAATTATTTTGCCTTAAGAAGTAAGCTGAATGTTCACGAGAATTACGACTGTCATTTCGAAGTGCAATGCATTACATCATTCCAAGTGTCAACTTTGAAGAAGCTGAATAAGCTGGAAAGCTTAGCTATTAAATAAACCTTTGTTCGGAAGTCCCGAAGCACTTTTCTGTCCACAAGAATCGAGAAATACACGTTTTCTATGCTATCTATTTTGACATAGCGTGGGTATATTGGATTTTTTTCACCATGCAAATAATGTAATTTGAACTGTCTGCCGTGCTAACGACAGGTCTTCCTTGTCACCTTGTCCGTCATATTTTTTAGTAATAGCTGAAGTCACACTTACAGGCATTTCATTTTAACACTATTTCAGGTAATTCTGGAAAAAATGTGCATCTCCGCTAGGCAAGTTTCTCTTACGGATAACAGATCCTTAAACTTACAAATGGGTTTGTGACTCTATGCTTTTTTCTGGTTTAGGCGGAGGTTCAGCACTGAACTGCGTTCTATCCGCTAGTGTTGCCGAACTGCTTTTGTGATTTGTTTGATCTTGTCACACACAGTCGGACTGAAAGTCTATAGCCATAGTGATTCAGCTTTGCACCAGATCGATCACAGTGATGTCTAGAGCTGGTCTGATGGCTCTGTGTGCATTAGTAACCATGCATACCATTTAGTATGAGCTCATGAAATTGTTTTGCAGTCTGCAGTGAAAAAGTCGAGCAACAAATTGTGAAAACAAGCATTTCGTTCTTTTCCTCGAGAGGTGGTTATAAACGATGGTTTGCAATTAGTGGTACAATAGGACGGACTCTTCATCGCGCAGACAAACAGGCGTTCCCGTACACTTTTGGGAGAAGTAGATGTTATTGTTAAAATTATTAAGTGCTTTGCGAATTTTGTATAGAAACAGCACTGAAGAGTGCAAATCCGGTCTTGCATATCAGTATGAAAATCAACAACCCCGATAAAAAGTGTGCCGTAGGCGGCTACCGAACTGATCATCGGAATTTCGGTGCGGTTCCAGTAAGCCCCTTTGTGAAGCAAGTTACTACAGTGATATCTGCTGGTAGAAGACGAAGCGGAAGCAAAACCTTCGTAGAATTCGACGTTGGGCTGTCATCATTATGAAGTCTCTGCTCAACTAGTCAAGATCAAATGAAGTGACGTTTGGGTGAACGTCAGCAACCACATCTCTAGATGTTGTTCGGTAGCTTGACGATATAATCCGTTAAAATTGTGGGCTTTCTCCAATGGAAGTATCCAGTGAATTTTGCTATAGCACGCTTCCGGTGGTTGCACTGCAGATCGATATACTGGAAGAGAAAGTCTCGTCGACACGTTGAGTTAATTTCCAGATCTGAAACTATGTTCCGCTGTCTGAAAAGCTGATAAACATTTAGGTTATTTCAACTTTAACCTCAACTGTCCAATAAAAACTCCTGTGTGCTCCTGGAAAAATTCCAACCATGATCAAACATTAGCCACCCTGCTCAAAGAAGCATGGAAAAATATCACCTTGCGTGGCCTTTTCGAGAGTGGAGGGAGACAAAGCCCAGGATAGAATCTAGTTTAGTTTGAATTGCACTGTATATTTAGACCGAATACCCGATTGTGTATGTTGTCCACTAAGGCCATTCTTATTGGTTGTTCTACCGGTCAAAGTATGGAAGTGTGAGCCTGTGTTACAACTCAATTTGTCAGTTTCATCGTGCTCTCCCATTGGCTACATCCAGTTATGTATCAAATTGGTTTGCACTAATCTCCAGTCCTCATCAAGGACGCTCAGTCGCACGTCATATCCATTTTCAGACGACACAAAATTTAATAATCGACCCGAGCTTACTTTTGATTATTTCTGTCATCCTTACAAAAAAATACAAGAAAAACGCAGACGCTGTTTCTGTCATAATTCATTTCCGTCCTTTAATCTGTGTGCTGCAGATGATCTGTTCTAAACTAAGACATCTCAGAAATAAACTTTATGATCTCGACCAGGAGCAGGTTAGCGTGTAATGAACAAATAAAACCACGGATTTTCTTACAGCGTTTTCATAAATTATGAACAACCAGTCAGTTTCAATCATATTTCAACGGGTCGTTAGGAAATACTTTTTGGTAACTGAGGATTTTCGATACACAGTTTTCGATTTATAGTTACTCTGTAAAATTTTAAGACCTGTTACTAATCACGCAGTTTTCTTGAACGAAATAAATTATGGGCGTTACAGCCTAGATTTGTACTCTGCAGAAAACGATGTGAAACAACTTTCAAATGAAAATGAAGGTTGAGGGTTGCCACAACCGAAAACTGACTGTTCTCACTGTCTGAATCGTGTAATTTTTGCGAAGTCTGTTAAACAAAAAGAAGCCTTCAGACTAAGATGCGCTAAAGAGTCAACAACTTTCAATAAAGACGTCATTAGGCGTGAAGTTTCTGTAACTTTAAGTGTAAAATGTTTTATTTTAGTGACATCTAACATGTTATGCTTGCAAAAATATTTTATCCGTTCATGTTGCTCGCATAACAGTCAACCTGGACTGCAAGCTACCGAGCAGGTGGACATTACGGTAATGCGTGGGCTGAATATCAAGTCAGTCAACGAAAAATTCTGGCTTTTGCAAGAACCGCGTTAAGCAAGCGAACGGAACTGAAACTCAGACAGCGTGAGCATATTTTTTAAAAACACTGATACCGTATTCGTCAAAGTCCAACTTCTTGGTGCAAATAAACGTGGTGTGCCACCGTACAACATCCTTTCTTCAAAATCGATGAACACATAATCAGCTTTTTAATCTCTGCCACCCAGGAACCCCGTACAGCTCCCCATTCTTTATGATGACTGGCAATATATTTCCTTATTCAACTCGGAACAACATACCGAGCATGTAAAGTGTAAATGAAGACCAAGGTGTATACACACTATCAAAAACTTGACGATGAATGACCCAAAAAATGGAAGCTTGCAGTAAGTGCTTGAAGAGAAGACGTGGTCCGCTGAGTACCAGCAAACATTTTCAACACTTCCGTATTTGACAGTGTGTGAATGGATACATTCATACACATAATGATGAATGTGTATGCACAAGCGAGGATAATTTCAGTGCTCTATAGATGTTATGCTATCGAGTTTGAAAACATTCACCAAATGGAATGCAAACTTGTCAGGTTTATGTGAGTTCCGTACACTGGCATCAGTGTTCCCAAAAGTGGATGATAGTAGACGCAGAAACAGGAATTGCATGAAAGTGGGGTTGAGTAAATATTAGGCTCGGAATTGTTGTTAAAAAGAACGACAAAGGAACATGCATTGCATGGAATTGCCGATACGTTTCATCACGAATTGGCTTGAATTTTCCAAATCACTGTCAAAGCATCACCACTCCAACCTCTGAAACACCACCCAAGTTAGCATGCGCAGACTTTATAAAACTCATTTTTTACCCACTATAATAGGACAAAACAGGCGGGTAAAATAATTAGTTAGGCATCGTATCGCTTAGCTACTACATTCAGTGTCAGACGCTGCGTTTTTCCTCGGTTTAATCAATCATCTGGGCGGCTCTCTCCACAATATCTGTCCAACCGACTATGTTCCATGGTGACAAAATATCGAAACCAATAGAGCTGACACTACATTAGAGATTGTTTTAGACTTTGTACATAGCCGACATGGTTTCAATAGGCAACTGTGCAGTTTAAAATGATGAAAGTCATTCCTTGGGGCACTTAAGAGAAATTTTCACTCAACCGTTGTGATTTCTGGCAGCTTGACGCTTAACCTGTCGGTTTTACCTGAACTTCGGGTGGGCTGAGAATTTGTAGAACTGGAGCCCTTTAAACCCTTTTGTTTTCGATTTAGAATCACTAATTAGAATGAGTGATGCACTATGAACCAAAAGAAAATGTTGGACTTATTGATTTATGGAGTTTGGGCCGCAGCTAGTAGCTATAATTTGACAAGTTGCGTGTCACGTGAGAATTCTTCAGATGAAACAATTAAGCACCCTGGAGTACAGACGCATATGTTCAGATAAAACCAATATTATTTTGTATTGTTTCCAGCCAATTTGTGATAACTTTCAAAAGTTAACCATATTGAGAGCCATGTTTGACAATAAATCACAACAAAACGGTGAGGAGGTTTTGCATTTCGCATGAAATTTGCGTGATCATCCGGAAGAGTCATACGTTTGGGATATAAACCAGTCTACTACCAATGAACATGGCTTTGTAAAAGTCACCTGCGATACTGTATAAGTGACCACTCTCAACAATTCCGTATAAGGGAAAATAGAATAAATCTGTAAAACTGTCGAGGGAGCCATGGGTGGCATAATAATGATCAATTACGTTGAACGAAAACTTGCTGAATCAACGTTATCAGGGAATGAAACAACGCTGCTTATTTGCATCTGGTTCGTAAACATTTGTTTTGTGCACGGCAGGTGAAAACAAAAATCGGAATCACTGTTTCCTGCTTTATAATATTTTTCTGGAGAAAAAGGTACTATTTGCAAGCATGTAAGGAAAGAGACCCATGGAGTTATTACTTCTTCGATATAAGTCCTGTGGAACATATTTATAATTTACTGTACGATTGGCAAGCGACATCTAGTAACAAAAATCGAACGTCTCCCTCTGTGTCTGACTATTATCAATACCGCAATAAATAGAGACAATTCTCACTTCTTGAATTAGTGACTGTTCCAAGCGATATATGAAAACAACGGGGCTTTCGAGGCGTTTTGCTGCAAACATAAGCAAGATGACCGTCGGGAACCAGCTGTTCGGCAAAATTTTGTGCAATAATCGAATTCCCTTACAACAGACTGTTTGAGGCAGTAATCTATGAAAAATACCGGTTACAACGTTACCTATCCTTCGTATTAATATTCATAACCTAATAGAATTAACTCGTAAATGCGTGGCAGCGGTGAAGTGCTGAATGAGACAAAATTATTTTCCATAATTTTGTGAAGGCTACCGCAAACTGAAACTAACATCGATTATCGAGATCTGTTCCATTTGTCCAGCTCTAATGGGCTGGGCTAAAAACTACCAGAGTCGTGCCGTGACCTCCGAGTATACTGCGCATATCCCGATGCATCACGCAATGAGTTGCTTGCGAAGTTCGATGAGATTTTAGCAAATAACACGCTGAATTCAACGAGACGTCCAGTCTTGGACACTAGTTATGTATAATCTGGAGTACTGGGAAAACTGGGAAGTGATAGTGAACTTGGTATCTGGTGTTGTGAGCGGATGCCAAAGTCTCTACTGCATTCACTACATTAGACATAAAACAAGGCGTTAGTTAGACTTGGTGTTTTCCAATGACTTCCGATGTATTAATAATATAATGATATCACCATACCAGAAGTGTTCATCATAGTGACTGTTAAACTTACATGCAGCCCAGTATGGTGTGTGATACGATTACTTTTAGCTGTTTTGGTTTTGTGTAACTAACTAGGCGCTGGGCCAAAAAGTTTAGAAACCACTGGTAAAAAGCAACATACTCTCATCCTCACATAAATTATTTTTTCAACCAGTAGCGTAATTGGAGATAGCTTTTGGTTTTGTGCACCCCCTATTCTTTGTTCCACTTGTGCTGAGAGTTCGCAGAGGTCCCTGCACCGGAAGATACTTCATTTGTCATCCTTACCCTCTACAAACTGCTTCAACAAACACGTTTACATATAAATTTCTCTCGCAGCCACTGTTGTATTATCTGTTTCCCCTCAGCACACGTTCGTTATACCTGTTTTCAATCCGAAGTTTTGAGTTGTACGATCGATGAGTAGGGATTTCATTTCTGTTTACTCTTTGGCCTGCTGGCCTTAAGCGGACTTGTCATAAGAAACCCACTTAAACGCTCCCGATCTCAGTAATCACGCTTTACGTCTTACAGAACAGTTATGGGTTGAACGACGAGTGCTGAGGTGTAGGTCACTGCTTTAGATGAGAAATGAGCATAAACATTCCCTGTCTTCTGCCACAGTCAAAGCCTGATGTAGTAGCAAACGCTGCTGGCCACAAAAATGTTTGGCTAACTCAAGCCGCAGACAAGTAAAACGAAGTTGTTTAATACGTAATGAATATTATTTTCTTCCGGTTGTTTGGCGGCTTCAATCCTGGGAAATATGCCTAAGAAAGTGATAAAAAGGCTTAACTGATAGAGTACGCTAACACATGAAACCAGAGTTGTGCGCCGGAAATCATTTCAGATCTCAACTACCAAAATCCCTAGTCAAACCAATTTTAGAGGACAAAAGCACTGTACCTGGTAAGCCTTTCTTTTTATCTCCAGACGTTTTTTCGTCTCGGAACGCCTTAGTTTCTACCTCCAGATGTAAAATTGAAACAATGCATTCAATAGACCAGACAAATTTCGTACGATTCTGCCCATCACAAATCCAACACCGTAAACCCTACAATCCTCTCGTGGTTCCGTGATAAATTTTTAAATGTTTTGTTTTAAACGCTTCAGTGTTGAGTAATCTAAATGGGCAAAATATTCAGGTGACATCTGAGAGGTTGCTTTGCGTTACGTATTGTTTTTCTACTTTCTGCTCGTTTTTCATTGGCAAACGCAGAATTCAACTGATTCCTGAGAAGGTTATAGATTAGGTTAAGCTGAGAGTGCTTGTACACACCAAACTATGCGATGAAAGATTGCTTTGGTTTCAGAGGGTTGGCAATAAAATGCGTGGGATACGAAATGTTGAACAATCGTACCGCGACATACAACAAACAAAAGCTGACGAACATTAACAGCTCAAGAATATCTGTGCTAATTCTGGCGATCTAGTTATTCCGGTACCTGACATGGTGTCTCGAATGTACGCATCAAGTATGCACCTGAACTTTGTTGACATATTTTTACCAAAAGAAAGGAATGACAGTGTGCCTCAAACAGCAAAATTTAACACATGCAGTCAGCGATTGGTCAGGTCAAAACTTACGTAACCGGGAATTTCTGATTATTTCTCAGATTACAGCTTATTTATGAATCGCAAAAAATGCCAAGTGGTCTAAATTCTTTGGTTGTGGACTCTCAATTAAGTGATTTTATCCTTACTTCGCATGTCCTCCATTCAAGCGGAAAACGAATGTGTGGTGTTTTCAGATTAATTGTTTGACGCCTTGATCCTCGGCGAAGGGACAGCCAAGTTTGTGTACGCTTGAATTAACCACTGTTCACTTTACCGTCGGGAAGATAATTTTGTAGGTCTTCACTGAGGCATCAAGAACTCTTAGTAAAATGTATGCGAACTTTCTTATTAGCCGACGTCATTCAATACTAATTTTCATCGTCAAACTGTCTGAGTGCTTTCGACCTTTATGAGTTGTATTCAGTCTCACATTGTTGTATAACAGAATGATCTGCTTGTTGTATGGTTGACAGAGTTTATCACGGTGAGTCACTGCCAGAAAGTTCACATGGGCCAAATAATTCACCATTTTCACATGACAAACTGCAGTTTCATTTGAATTTATCTTTTGTTTGCTAAGAAATTTTCACAGGTGATTTTTTGTTAGTTAGTGTGTTATCTTGTTTTAAAAGATGTTTGTTGATCAATTCGGTGAATTCGTGCGAAAGATTCTATCGAGCATCCTTTCCTGAGTGAATCAAGCGGCAGTTCGTCTTGTTTGCATGAAAACGAAATTGATTCTTAGCGTTAAGTGGTGTTGAGTGGAGTGAATAAATTCGCAAATCCGTTGTGTTGGACAACTACAGAAATGGAATTCTTCGACCATTTTTGGACAACATATTGGATTGCTCGCAATGTTTTCTTAACCATGTGTGACAGCAGCAAAATCAGTGTGCTGCTTATCTCTAATGTAAGCCGAATATGCAGCATTACAGAAAGCTTGCTCACACTCGATCAACCCCGAACCAGCAAATATTTTACACAGGCTGCTAGATTTGGCCGGTCTTCATATCTTGGTGTACATCCTAAATGTGATGGTCATGAGTGGTACGTACCTGCGTGAAACAATTCATCAACCCTTGAACTTTTATCAGTGTAGATTGCCAATTTCCGGAGACGAAGGTGCTGTTAGACGTCTGTCACACGATTGTGTTGTGATGATCAAAGTTACTTCTTTAATCTAACCTAAATTAAAGTCAGCAATCTGCACAGTTCTATTTTTGTAGACATCCACCTTTGACAGAATATTCTGTCTAAAGTAGATCAGTTTCTTGAAGTGCATACGTTGGAGTCTGGTCTGTCATCTGCAGAACACACCGATGTGAATTAGAACCGTTATCCATCTTGTGAGTTGAGTCTGGTCCCTAAGATCGATTAGGCGTAACCATGAGTACACTGAACCCACAAAGAGAGATCATACGTGGTGCTTGTTGCATAGGAGCACAATGCAGTAATCAAAGCGGCTACAATACAAAGCCTAAAATAGGTATAATTATCATATGGCATGGTAGACAATAGGGCCTGCATATGTTTACTGAAATGAGACTTGGTTAGCTCTTCCTTTTGAGTCCATTTGCTCCTTTTTAATTACTGATATCACTGTCAAGGTTAGACATGCAGTTTGTGGGAGGTATCACATTCAAACGTAACCAAGCATCTGAGTAAGTTCAGTGGCAATAAAAATGGCTGATTATAAGGGCAAAACCGTTTTGTTAATAATAAATAAACGATAGTTTTTTAACGATTTATTTTAGTCATTCCGCATCGGTTTAATTGTTTAAGTATATTAAAAAGTGCCCATATTTTCCTTTCGATTTTTAGAATTCAGTGCAAAAAATAATTGAAGTCTCACTCAAAATTTACTGCAATGTGTTGACAATTGCAACCAGCGGAACGCGGAGATATATGCACCGTTGTACGAATTGCTTTTGTTCAGTTGTTCGAACATAACAACAATTTTCCTCTATTGAATAACTGGCGCGTGATGCATTGTATATCCCAGTGGTTATTCAACTTTCCTAGCACTTCAAAATTTTACGAAAAGTTCCGTTACATTTTCTGAAAAAATGCAATATAGTTACGTGCAACTGCGAATCATAACTAACTTGACAGCATGAGATCTGCTTAAAAGGAACCAGAGTGGGCCTTCCTGGTTAAAAACTGGAGCGACTTGAAGAAGGACGTTTATCGTGTACGTTAACTTCTTTCCAGTTAACAATTCAGGCATATGTTTCAAAGAATAATGTACAATTTACCTTAGATTACTCACTTGTTCTACGATCGATGAATTAATCTGTTCTCCAAATCTGTAAGTGGAAATCTGGATGAAATGTATGCATTACAGGTTTTGCAGTCAGGTTAGTATTTCAGATAGGCTGAAGTGAGGTGTATAGTATATATGGAATAAAATGTACTGTGCCGTGTGTGAATCTTGAGTTTGCCAGCTGACTTAGTCGTTTTATCGTATCAGCGATTAGTACTCTTCACATGGCAGTGCAATACACAAGCGCAGTTTGTTTTCAAATACCACCCTAATTACAAGACTCCGTCCGCGGACGTGTCACATAATAATAAACTGAATGTGGCTTGAAGTTACCGTGATCCCTTTTGTCGATTAAACCGTTTCGTATTGCTTTTATTCAAAGGACATCCAGTAGAAAACCTATTAATTTTCTCAAATTTAGTTACCATTCCCATGTACCTTGCAAAGATAATTGGAATGCTTTCACCATAAGTCAACAGGTTGCATTCATAGTTTTTGAAATATATTCGGACAATAATAGTGTTGAGAAGGAAGTCGAATCTATACTCTATAGTTTTGAGGTTATTTTATACAACTGTTAACAGTCCAGTCTTACCAAGACTGACTGTTCCATATACTTATGTGATGTTAATTACTTTGTTGTACAAGCAAGCCTCACCTACAGGTATAACATTTCAACTCTCTTCATGAAACTATGATGATACCTCATTCGTTACCTTCCGAAAACACAGCACAAACTATTTAATAAGTTTAAGAACGGAAAAACTACTCTCATCCAAATAGTCATATGCAACTCCACGGCTTTTAAAAATAGCTTACGACTGTGTCTTTTTGAAGCAATCAAGTGGGACAACTTCTGTGGAGTTCTTTTAAACTCATATATCTTTCACAATTTCCTTTTGTTTTCCAACTATAATAAATGCTTAATATGGGGTGTTCCAATAGTTACAATGTCATTTCAAGGGCTCTTGAGTAAATGTTTTGAGAATTACCCCGCAAATTTTGGTTCAACTTTAACCTTACTTTTAGGCAACACCATCGTTCCTTAATTTTCGACCTGTGTGCAGGTTAGGATGGATGACGAAACCTGGCTTTTGCTGTCTACTTCAATAGCCTGTGCTGAAGGAGCTAACACAGACTACGCAATGATTCTGTTTAAGTGCCAATCCAATAAAATTTTTGTTCCAACTTTTAAGTAGACAATATCACTTTAAAAGCACGCGTTAGGGATACACCACTTGCATGAAGGCCAAATTTCGGCCGGTCACTAAGTACTAATGCCAGTATAAAAACGAAATTTTCACAGAAAATCTTATGCTAACTGTGACTGTACCACAGACAGGAAAGTCCAGTTGGTGAGTGTTCTTATTAAGGAGTCTTCAGTGGAAACTTTTGATGGGAATAGTCTCCAGATTTTGTTCACCAAGATAAACTATCACACTGGAATAGTTTTGAGACTAATTTTTCGAACTGCCTTGCTTCGTTCAAAACGAATGCCTTAGAGGTGGGCCTACAGTACGATGAGGAAACCATGAAATCACATGGAATTCACGGTCATCTTACGGTGCCACCATGCTTTTGAACGCCCAATCAAAGGTGGTACTGCTAATAGGTACTACTTTGGGAAACAAGTGATACGTAACAATTAGGAAAAACAAGAACTGTTTGTCTTCAAAGCTTGCAATTCTCATCAACAATGGCAATAGACGGGGCGAGGTTAGGTAATTTTACGAGCACGTTGTTATGTGACAGCGATTCAAAACGGATATTGGACCAACCCCAAATGAACGATGTTTCAGTCAATTTTGATGATCGACATGTTGTCAGTACCTTAGTAACGGCTTTGATTCTAGTATATAAGAGAGTTTGAAACCACTATGGCCACATTTTTGTCGAGATCAGAGAAACATGCAGAAGAATTGGTTTGGCAGGCACATGTTTAAGCAGGATGGACCTATGGGAAAGTCTGGTCAACTTGAACTTATGCATCGACTAGCACTCTTTCCCGTTTATTTGTTACTGACGAAGAAACAAGTTCATTGAATGTACAGTGGAACTATTCCGTTAAAAGACTGTCTACAATGGTTCTACAACACCTGGCTTAGAAAGCTCACTACAACTAACTTGCCTTGTGAATTTTGTAAGATTGTCCGCATCCGAGTGCACTGAAGAATAATGTGACCCGTAAGTGAAACTAATATAAACCATAAGGGTACAATTCACCTTCTGGGCATTTTCTTCATACGTCCTTCAGCTGGTTTTTTCGTTAACTTACTTTTAACAGAATCATAAATCGTGTTTTGAAACACAATGTGATCACCTAACGACATTTCATAATTCCTGTTCTACCACATTTTCTACTCAATTACTAAACGAATCACGAGCGCAAATCTACTTGCCTGTGAGTGGAACGTGCCGAATGTTGCAATGCAATGGGCCGTATCATCTTGGTTTTTGTTAGTTGATCCTGAAAACACCGTTTGCACTGGAGTCTGCGACCAGTAAGTTTCCGCCAGTGATATTGGGTCAACTCATTATATTACAAAAGTGCCGATTTTAAATTTGGCATGCAAATCACTGTTTTTTAAAGCTGTCAACTGTCTTTGGATTTTTGTTCGAACATATTAGATTCCGTGAATAGGTCCAGCTGTAAATCCTCATATATCTCCAAATAAGGTGTTATTTTTTTGCGGTGCTTGATTGTATGTAAGGCAATCATCAGTAGGGAGCGCTTTTTTGCGGATATCAGCGATGACCTCTTTCAGGTAGCTACTGGTGATGATTCTGTATTCAAATCTGCTTGATAATGATATCATCTTCCCGGCGCCATCTTGCACGCCGCCGAACGTTAAACACATAATGTATGAAATATTTATTCGAGTGTGATATCGTTGCTTGGCTAAGGTCTACCGAATACCAACAGACATTCCAACTATCGTCTTTTGCGTGAAAGGTAACCTCAAGTACCGATAGGTAAAATCGCAATGGTGGCTTGTTTTGAATCTCCGTGTAAAATCGGTAAAGTTAAAATTGTGTCAGTGAGCCGAAATTCACTCACTGTTTCCATGCTAAATAATCACTCATCGGATGCACAGGTTTCTCTCATATTTATTCCTCATACACGAGGTTGTCCCACCGGTTTATTGAAAAACGTAAACGTCAGGTTTATAACAAATGAACGTAAGTTGTTCTAAATATATAGCACTCGATAGGAGTGAACTATAAATAACAGTCAATCTGAGTGTTTGCGAATGACTTATGTGGTTCGTTTAAACTTTTCGCTATTCAGTATTGACGCACATATCCGCCTTTCTGAATAAATTGCGGTTATGGAAATGTAGATGTGGTAGGCGTGTAAAATCAATTTAGCTGCGACCAATGTATGTCCAGTTGTCAAGGCAAGAGAAGCATGAATGAATACACTGTCATGTGAGCCGCAAACACTCTGAAAAACCGAATTTTTGATATATATTTTGTCGAGTTAATTTATGACATACAAAGAAAAGTATATTAACGGACTGACCAAACTACTATATGCAGTTACCAGAACATGAAACAGTCATTAGTTCGCCGATTGCTAGAAGAAGAGGTAGTGAGCGATCATTGTTCTCTAACTATTAAATAAGGTTATTCTAAATTAAGAGCACCTACGGAACACCTTCTGGAGAGTTGGTAACTTGGAATATTCATAGATTTTCACTTCTGAAATAAAGCTATTGAGACCAGAAGATGAGTCAGTGTCAACAATGAGAAGTTGCTGAAAAACAAAGTTACTGATTGTTCCTAAGCTGCGCTGGAGTTGAGCATAACGCAAACATTTCAAGCATACGCTAACAAATAAAAGTGACTCGTTTCAAAAAGTTATTGGCATTAATAACGAAACAGAACACAATAGAACTGTAACCCCACCAGGAATGGAAATAATTGGGCCAGCTAAAAGAGGATGTTTTTTCCATACAAACCAATTATGGGGTTCATCTACATTCCCAACAAAGGGTTAGAGAATGAGCAGGATCAAAATACACCGTTTGCCTCCTAAAGTTAACACTAAATTGGCTGAAGAGCCACAGTCACCGGCATCTTTGTTTAGTAGTTCAAAAAATATATACCGAAAGTATTAATAGAGGTTAGTTAAAAAGGCGGCGGAATAGGACAGACAGATGTAATTCCCAAACTGAAGGACGTAACTGTGACGTGGAGCACGAGCAATCAGAAGAGA